>PVLD010026085.1:0-22718 GCA_004027595.1 Dinomys branickii | reverse complement strand
TGTGGCCCTCACTGTTACCCCACGTGTGTGCTGCCCACTGTGTACCTCCCACTTCAGGTCTCCTCTCCAGAACACCCAGGTGCCCACTCTCCATGTGCCAACCCACTTCTCCAGCCCACTCTGGCTAGGCAACACCATGGCAGCTATGTCCCCAGCATTGTCCTAGACCATCCCAGTGCTGGGATGTCATTTCCTTCTTTCAGTGCTTCCACTTGTTGGCTGTCACTTAGAGTCTAGTTAAGGAAAAAGGCTCATGTGTCTTTTTTTTTTTTTTTTTTTTGAGATAGGGTCTCACCAGGTAGTCCAGGCTGGCCTCAAACTCAGTGCTAGATTACAGGTGTGCACCAAAACTCATGTATCTTTAATAAATTTCAAACCCCTTGACCTGCTTTATGTTAACTCGTATTTTATACTTGCCTGTATCTCATTAAAACTGTCTAAGGCTGGGCATGGTGACATGTGCCTGTAATTCTAGCACTTGGGAGGCTGAAGCAGGAGGATCACCATGAGTTCTACATCGCAAGACCCTGTCTCAGACAAACAAAACTGGCTACAAGTGTGATTCTGGGAAAGTTTGTGCCGCAGGTCCCCGTGTCTGCTATCACCAGGGCCAGCTGCGGGGCATTCCCAATTGATCATCAGCAGAGGTGCTTTTCTAAAGACGACACCCCCACACACACTCACACCCCCCCGTCATAAGTCTTATTCTGCTGTCAGGTGAGACCATCAGCATCTGAGAGAGAAGATGTGTCATAGAAACCAAGTGCTTTTTCTGGTAAGGAAAGTGAAACAAAGACTTGGGAAGGCTTCCCAGAAAAGGACTTGGCGTGCAATGAAAATGCATTTCCTCCCCCGCCAGCCCTGGAAACAGGCAAACCATTCACACATGCAGTGTGACCATAGGCATTGATATCCGCACCCAGTTGTACATTGAGTTGTACATTGTAGACAGCCCCAGGATAGGACTTGTTTCACATGTAATGAAAGATCTAAATTTTATTCCTTTGGCAAGTTTATATCTTTAAATGTAAATGTTTAGTTCCTCTTTGGCTACAAATTAAATTTTGTGTTCTTATAACCATAGAAATACTTTGAAAGTTTTTCAGAATAAACTTAAGTTTTTGTAAATTTTCAGTTCCATAACTAAGATACTCTTTCAAATTGCCTGACCCAAAAACAATACAAAGAAAACCCACTGAATTGTTAACACTGTATGGGGTGGATTACATTTCAATAAAATATTTATTAAAAAATAGATACAATAGCATCTTTCTTCCCCTTCTCCCTCTCACTTGTTCTTTCTTCATTATTTGCTCATTCACTGCACAGGTGTTCAGATGTTTGCTGAGCATCAGACCCTGCCTTGCAGTGGTGAGTAAGACTCAGCCCCCTCTGCTGGGCATGGTGGCAAATACCTATAATCCCAATAAGTAGGAGGCTGAGGCAGCAGGATCATGGTGAGTCCAAGGCCAGTCTGAACTATAGCAAGACTATCTCAAAATAAAAAGATTTGGCTCTTTGAGGTTCCCTGGGCAATGATGGGTTCAGAAGTTTGAGTAAAGCATCGCAGTGCATGTCCTCAGTGCTGGAAAGTCACAAGGGAGCCACCACTGTAGGCTGAAGTGGGGGCCTCTGGGAGTAGGACCTGGAGTAGGTGCGGGGACAAGGAGTGCAGAGGTGATGGTACAGGCGGGGGGTTTGAAAAGACATGAGCCCAAGGGTAATGAGACCAATACAAATAGTCAAAAAGAAGAATCGAAGTTTAAAAGAAAAACACTAGGGGTAACATCTCAGAATAGTGGCAGGATGGAAAGGACCACTGACCCCAGTCCTTGGGGGAGGCGCTGACCGAGAGGAAAAGGTTGATTAGAAACAAGTGAGAGGGCGGGGGTGCAGTGCAGTGGTGGCGTGCACGCTGAGTATGCACAAAGTCATGGGTTATACCATGAAAACAACCCAACAATGGTGTAACACAGTTGCAAGTTTCCCAGTCCTCCTAATTAAGATAAGATAAACACATTCTAGAAGACAGAAAGCCATATTCAACATACCTGCCGGTGTGATGGCACACAGCTATAATCCCAGTGTTTGGGCTGAGGCAGGAGGATCCTTGCAAATTTGAGACCAGCATGAACTACATAGACCTATCTCAAAAAATAAATAAATAAATAAACCCACAGTCTGATGATCCCCACAAAGGTGTTAATCTTCAAGAAAAAAATTAGGACCTCTGTCCTTGGTATCAGCAGTAGCAACCTAAGGGATGTAGAGCATGTGGCCAAGGCTGGCCCAGCCCCACCAACAGCATAGGGACCCATCCATCAGACATCGGTCACATCACTCCTGAAGGAAAGAAGCTGGGACTCCAGGAGGAGCCAGGGCCACCTGCCCTGTCCCCCATAGCTGGTCCACACCCAAGCCTGGGTTCATTTCACCTCCCCAATGACTGTCAACATTTTCTAGGAAACATTTTAAAGAAAAGCAGAAAGAATACTATAGTGAGATACATGTATCCGCCCCTAGACCTTATAATGGATCATTTTTCCCTAACTTCTTTTTAAAGTTTGTTTTCCAAATTAAGATAGAAGATTAGAGTGTGGCAAAAGCTGGCTGGAGAAGTAGGCATGACCTGTTAACTACAAGATCCCAAGATAGATGAGCAAGGCTGTTCCCAAAGCTCTGCACTTAGACTCCCAGACTCCCAGACTCTGGCAGGTTTTCGGACGGAGGGCCTAGACCTCAGGTTGGCCTGCAGGGTGGGATCTCAGAACCACATCTCAGACCCAGTGTCAAAGCTCTCATGGATTTTCTTGAGATTTGGACAGAATAAAAGAAAGGCAGCCATGAGGAACCCAGTGCTACCATAACTTTCTATGATAGCCCATGCTGTTTCCCAGAGGCAGTGTGTACTTTTTTTTGCTTACCTTCTTTTTCTGTATGTGGCCCAAGCTTGTTCTGCTGAACCAGTTTCTCTCCTACCCTTCACCTTTACTTTCTCAGAGCGCCACTGCTTTTTGCTTTGTTCAAGACGAGAAGAACCTGAAATCTAACTCCAGAAGGAAAGGCGAGCAACCTGAACCTGAAAACATTTAGTTTGTGAGCCACCTTTTTTAGAAACAAGCTACCCAATAACAATGCTATTCTAGAAACCAGACAGAACTGCCCAGGTAAAGATACTGGGAAGTTGCCCAGCAGTGATGGTGCTTGGTGTCTTAGAATGGCTTTGGTTTTCCAAACCTTACCCCTAAAAATTAAGATGTGGTTTAACAATAAAAATGTATATGAAAATCTACTTGCAGATACAAAAATGAAGTCATCTTTAGTGATTCTAGTTTCATCAAAGGAAACATGAGCTGCAGCTATCCTAGAAAAGCTCTGCTGGAACCAGTTAGGCATCAGCCAACTCAGCCTTGCCCAGAGCCCACTGCTGGCTCTTCGCGTGTGACGCGTGGCCCAGCGCCAGAGGAGGAAGCCCAGTTTATGATAGCACTGTGGTCTGATCAGGCACATGGAAGACAACTGGGCTTTTGTTAAAATATTTTCTACCAATGTTTGAAGCCCTTTGAACCACATTGGGAAGAAAACATCATGGTGTAACTATGAGCCAAAGAAAGGATATTTTTAGATATTTACAAGACAGCATTAATCAGAAAATCCTAGCCTTAGAATGGGGAAGGGATTTTCTCAAGGTCACACAGAATTGGGTCCATTTGCTCTCTGTTCCTAGTCTAGCAGAAGGAACCTGATCTGTGTTTGCCTGAGTTACTGGTTTAAAGGTGGATCTCAGGAGTCAGACTGCCTTTATTGGGAAAGAATAACTAAATCCTTGAGGAATATCACTGGGAATAGATTCATTTTTAAGAAGTTTTAGGTGAAGGGGAAGCACAGTTAATAGAACCAGATCTAAATAGTTTTTGTCGTCTGAGGAAAAAGCTACAGAGGGAAGGAAGCGATTGACTGTGTTCTTTCCTTAGCATCAAGGTTGAGGGCAAGAGGCCTAAAATCAGTTTCCTCGAGTGTCAGTGGGGCCGCACTCCCTAGGAGGTTCTAGGGAAGAACTGCACGTTCCCTTCTGGTGTGCAGTGGTTGCTGTCACCCCTGCATCCCTCCAGTTCCTCTTCCACCTTCACACGGCTCCTCCAATGTGTCACCTGCCCTTGTCACCAAGCAGAGGAATAAAGCTACTTTCAGATTCATTGGATGGGAAAGAAAACCCACATTCAGTATGTGTTTGGACTCATATTCAGCTGATGATTCTGATTTGAGAACGAAATAATACAGGACAACAGGAAGAGTTTATCATTTTATCCTCAAGTTTAACCTACAAAGTATAAAGCTCTCACAAAGTATTTTAATAAATATATTAAGGCATAAGGTAATCACTGTTGGGGGGTGGCTTGCTTTTTAACATACTAGTTTACTTTCAGTCTTTAGGAACAGAAATGTCTGCTGTCTTAGAGTGAATGATGCAAAACTTCCGCTTGTTCTGGTTTGGGTTTTCCCCACTCAACAGACCTCTGTATCATCTCCCTTATTCCTCTCCCTAATACAGGGGCGGCGGGTAGGCTGACCGAAGGCAGCTTACTAGTGTGGTGGCAGTGTTTGCTTTTTCTCCTGTTCCCCTGTGGATCAGTAGACAGACGCTGCAAGTCACCTGGACAGTTAGGGATACAGCTCACAATAAATAAGAGGCGCTGAAAAACTCACGAAGCAGTAAGGGAAGCTGAAGGCCTCACTGAAAACGGGGGACAGTGATACTAAGATAAAGACTTGGAAGGGGCCGGCTAAAAGTTACCTCACATGGGCTGCACACTTGGCCTCTTACCATACCCCTTGCTACAGCTCCCTGTGCATCTCAGTGGTGTACCTCACACCATTGGAGCCAATGACATTCTCAGTACCTCTTTGTAACCCAGACACTGCAGCATCCCAGCAGACCCCCATGGTGTGTCAACAAACTCCCTACCTACAAGATAAACTGGTGGCATCCATCTCAGGTGCCACTGACTGTCCACTGTGAGGGCTGAGCACTTGTGCAGGAGATGAAGCTGATGCTAACAGTGTCCAGTTCAAAGCCACCCCCAACCCTAGCTGCCTCAAGACCCTAGATGGACTCCAGAATCCAGTTGCTGCTGGAGAGGGGGGACACAGGCAGCGGCAGTCCTCCAGGAGGGCCTCGAGCCCTGCCTTCATGGAGGGAGGCTTGCTCCCGGAAGTCCTCCTCCTCTTCGTCGAAGAAACCGTTCTCCAGTGCGTAAGGGCAGTCAGGGCTGGCAGCAGCCTGGCATGCCCCCTTGTACTCTTGGATAGACTCGTAGAGGCTGTAGAGCTGGCAGAGCAAGGACATATCCAACTGGCGGAGGCCAACCTTAAGGAAGGGTGGAGAGAGAAAAGCAAGAAATCAGCACTGCAGTCTAGTTTTGCTCCAACACCCAGCCAGTAGTCTGCCCACACAGTGAGCAGTGCATAGTGTCATCAGTTGCCTGTGTCCAGGGAGGGTCACACCTGCCTGCTTGACTCTGCTACAATGCTCCTGCACATTCTGTGGTCCCAGCTACCTGCCATGTGCTGCCAAGACACACGAGTCCTTTCCCCAGAATCTGATCTGGAGATGACCCACATCTGCTTTCCTTACCATTATGTTAGGATCAAGCAACGCACACTCATTCTCTGGGGCAACAGATGGCCCGTCTGTGACAGCAGCGCACCAATCAGGGAACACACTGCCCCCTGCCTCTGTGACGTGAGCCCAGCTTATGGAGAAATGTTAGAGGACAGGCTCTTCTCCCAGAGCAGAGCAGTCATACCACAGGGATGGCGGATCCCTCCCCAAAGTAACTGCGTGACTCTGAAGAAGCCTAGAAGGGCAGTAGCACACAGGCCCACATCTCCAGGAAACTGCTTCACAAAAGCAAGTGGTGACAGAACAAGTAACACAAAACTTGTTTCCTTTCAAGTTCTTCCCTTCCCCACACCCATCCCTGGGGAAAGGGCACACTCACCCCTGAGGAGAGAAGCCTTAACCTGCCTGCAGATGCAGGGAGCCCAGCGGGTGCTAACCTTTCAGATGTGTGAGAGCCACGCACATGGAATCCCATTCAGCTTGTGGATTCTGCCTCAGCAACTGAGGACACGGTGTGGCTGTGCTTGCAACAAGCCCCCAGGGATGCCACAGGCCCTGCTCTGTGCGACAAGGGGAAGAAACTCATCAAGATGCAGGAGACCTGCCTCCTGACCCCCCCCCAACCCCAAGTCCTTGAGTACTGGGTAGTGCTGGGGAGACACCTGTGATTCTGTGGTCTGTCTAGGCTGCTGAGGAGCCAGCCAGGGTTTAAGGGTGTAAACACTCAACTTCCCGCCTTACCATCTCCATGCCATGACTGATGCACAGTAATTCTCTTACAGGATACTGGTAGGATTACATGAAGTCAGTTGATGCTATTAAGCAGTACTGAGATGCTTCCTGCACTGAGCAGCTAATGACAAAAGGGCATATGTGCACATCCATGTGTGCACACATGCACACACACACACAGGAACATGGGGTCCATGGTCTCTGTAGCCGCTGAAATGGCTCCTTAGCCAGACTGTCAATGAAAGACAATCTGACTTTCACAAAAGGAAGCTAAGGCTGGTAAAAAGAGCATGCTGGGATAACACTGGAGGTTCAAGCGCAGTGGAGGCTTTACCCCCTTAAAACCTGGCTGGTTCCTCAGCAGCCTGGAAGGACCACAGAATCAGAACTGTCTCCCCAGCACTCACAGGACACCTCCGAGTAACAGGTGGGTCCTATTGTTAGCCTGGACCCTCCTGTTGCTCCTGGAATTCCTGAAAGTAGCCTTTCTCAGGAAAAGACCTCAGCCACAAGTCAGGGCACAGCCCCCAGGTCCAGCTTTGTCCCTCAATGGCTTTGCTGAAGTCCACACCCTCAACTGGCCTCTAAAATGAGGGACTCATTCAGCCTGGGCCATTCAGCCTGTGACCCTACATATATGTCCTACATGAATAGCCACCACCCACAAGGACAATTTTCTGGGCTCTTCTGGGAGGCAGATGAACCTCAGTGGTACCCCGCTCTCCAAAGCACACCTCAGACAGGTAAGCAATGTGCTCATTCAGGCCCATCAAGGGCAGATGCTTTTCCCTGACTAGAGTTTAGGCGTGTACACACAAGTATTACCGTGAGAAAGGAGGGCGCTGGCATCATTTCAGACATCACCCAGATGTTTCTGATGTGCAGGCCCACTGAGAACCAGCATCCCTTCAGCCTATCACCATACATGGAACGCAGGCAACAGCATGGCATGTACCTTTCCTCCCATCCAGCCCCACCGACACTGAGGTGGAAAAGCAGCCATCTTTCTTTTTGTGCGAGAAAGGACCCCCACATACCCAACTACCTTCAGCAGTAGACACCAGGGGTGAAGTGAGCCAGGATGAAAATCAACCACCACAAGGTCCTGAGTTCTATCCCCGATACCAGAAAAAAAAAAGAAAGAAAGAAGAAAGAAAGAAAGAAAGAAAGAAAGAAAGAAAGAAAGAAAGAAAGAAAGAAAGAAAAAATCAACCAGCAAACTCTCCTGGTCAGGGGCAAAATATAGCTGGAGAAAAGAGGGAAAGGTCTGAGATGTTCTCTGTTGGCCTCCAGCCATGAGACCCTCAGAACCGGCTGTGCTTTTGCAGACAAGCGGGGTCACATAGCCACCGCTTCCCAGGCCTGCGTTCTGCTAGGCCCTTAATGTCAGGTGCACTGCACACACAAAACTGCTGCTTCCTGCACCCAAGTTGCTCTTCATCGCTGGCTCCCTGTTTGCCAAGATTCCACTGCAGTATCAGATCTGAGTACAACCACCATGCCACAAGATTCTGACTAAGCAAACCCAAATACACCCATCTCTTCTAAGACTTATTATCAGGACTGGTGACTTTAACATCACATCCTGCCAGTCACAGCAGTACAGTACTGGCTTTAAGCATCACAGGTATAGCTGGTGCCCAGATACACTTGAATGCATCACTCTGACACAAGAAGGGTACGGAGCCCCAAGACTCTGTCCTACCTCAGGAATGGACCACAGAGATACCTGAGGAGCACCAAGCCACATGCTGACTCAACCTTCTGGGGGGCCGAGTGCAAGCCTGGGCTCCAGCTAGTCAAAGGCTCTGACCTCCTGTGACCCCATGGCACCAAAAGACCCTCACACCCAGGCTTTCTTCCTGAAGATGCCATTTCCAGAGTATTCAGCTGCTCCAGCATATGCCCCCCGGCAGGACATGTGCTGGGACCTCCCAGTGTAGAAGCAGTCAGATGACTCATAAAGCTCCCCTGTCATGGGGCGGGACATTGGCCTAGAAAGGAAAGTCTGACCCGCCTAGAACATGGTGCAATCCTGCACCCACCTGTCACACAACAACTGAACATGTGCCCTACTCCAGGACATAACACACACCTGAATACACACGCACACACACAGAGGCATACACACACCTGTACATGTGCCAGCTGCTTGAGGCCTCAGCTGAGCTCTTCCAGTTGATCAGAAATCCTGAGCTGCAGTGAGGGTCGGGCCTGACCTCCTGCCCAGGACACCCATTCCCTGATGCCATGTACCACTTCCACTGCATTTCTGTGGAAGTGAACACCTCAGGGCAGCCCCCCATCACTGGACTCACTATTCTGCAGGCTGTGCCTCCTGCTGACCAGCACCACACGCACTTGTCATGGTATGCTAATGGGTCTCCTTCCGCTGCTGCCGGACAAGCTCCTTCAGTGCAGTGCCCTCTGGGGTCCTCAGTACCCAGCCCAGAGCCCCACATAGCAGACATGCAGATGTTTGATGACTGAATTTGATGACTGGGTTGGGACGCCTTGTTGTCAAGCTGTCAGATGCCCTCCAAGGGGTACCTGCCCCAGCATGTGTGGAGCTGGGCCTTAGCCACTTAAGGCATTCAGAGAAACAGCAGGGCTGAACCAGCAGGCCTCTGATGCTGTGAAGATGCCATGCAGAAAGCACCAGAGCGTGAGTAGCCCTGTGGCTCCCACATCTTCCCAGAGGCCAGTCCCTCTGTACTGAAGGGAAGGGATCTGGGATGTGGGAAGGAGCCAGAGGGACTCACCCAGACGACTACCCTAAAGGACACAGCTAAATTACCTATGAACAATAACTCTTCACCCTTCCAGAAAAAGTGGGCCAGGAACCCCTTAGCCAGCCCACTAACCCCTATATCCACTGCTGACTACTAGCAGGGAGGCCTGCATCTTAATGACGTGTCCACATCTGTGCTGGGGGACACTGCTGTCCTCACCCATGGCTTCTTTCAGAAGATACAGATCTCTTCTGTATTCAGGCACACTTTGAAAATGTAGACAGGCTCACTTACAAATACAGATGTGTTCTGTAATCCTAGAACTTTGGGAGGACACAGCAGGAGGATCATGAGTTTGAGCCCCTCCTGGGCAAATTAAAAAAATAAAAAGGGCTGAAGATTAACAAAGTGCAAAGGTCCTGGGTTCAATAGAAGAAAAATCCAAAATTCTCAGATCCTGCAATTTATGGTCTTTTATGTTAGACTTTCAAGACAATGGAGAACAGTCAACAACTTCTGTGGCTGTAAACTGCTGGTGCCCTTCCTGTCTCTGTTTGGGCTTCCTGCTTCCTTCCTGGTCATTCTTCTCTTCCAAGAGGGCCCCCTGCACTGCTCCCACCTCCACACAGGTGCTCAGCAGCCACAGCATCCCACCTGTTCCTTGTGATGACAGTAGGCTCAACTCAGGGATATGCCTCAGACAGGATGGTGGCTCCAGCTGGGTTTCACTAAAGTCCCCAAACGTCTCTGCAGGCCGCTGTTGGGGAGGGGTTCTTCAAGCAACAGAACTGTTGCTACTGGGAAAAAGGGCTTAGAAGAGAGAAGCCTTTGGGCAGAAATCTGTGTTGATTCAGAACAAATATCATGGGCTAGAGATGTGGCTCAGTGGCAGAGTGCTTGCCTTGAGTTCAATCCCCAGTACCGCAAAAAACAAACAAAAACATGGTGAATAACTCAAGGTTTTTAGAAATAAATTATTTTAAGAACTTTCTGTTTCATTTAAGCAATTAAAAATAAATGTCAGGGTAACTCACTGGTGTCTTTTAAGAGTCACCAAACAAAAAGAACTTTCTCCCAAATACAGCCAAAAGTTGAAATGAATCAAATGGTGTCTTATTTCTGCCCTGGTGCAGCAGGTCAGAGGAAGAAGCTTGGAGATGGTGCAGGCAGCTCATGCCAGGACCCTCTCTGACATGATGTTCCCTGCTGGCCCTGTCCTCGATAATCTCTGCAACTCAACCTAAATAGAAACTCCAGGTTAAACACTTACAACGCTGACAACGTGACAGGGCTGTGCCTTTGGAAAGATCCTTTCCACCCCTCCTCCGTGCCTTTCCACTCCTTCCTAATCCTTTTGCTGAAGAGATATTAACTGCTAAACTCCCAACACACACACTCAGGGCTGGATATTAACACAGTGCAAAGGCCTTCAGTTCAATCCCCAGTACCAAAAAAAATTCAAAATTCTCAGATCTGAGGGTTGAACCCAGGGCCTTGCACACCTACATAGCACTTTACCATTGAGCTACAGGCCCAGTCTTTTTTTAAAGTCATGAGATAAGGTCTAAATTGCCCAGGCTGACCTCAAACTTGTGATCCTCCTGCCTCAGCCTCCAGAGTAGCTGGAATTACAGATGTGTGCCACTGTGTCCAACTCTAAATCTCTAGATTCCCAGTATATCTGATGGTCTTTATAAAACTCCTCCTCAATCCTTAGTTCTATAAGCAGCTGAGAGGTTTAACCTGCAGAAATATGGCTCATTTAAGAAACAGGAACTAGATGCAGGTGGTTGAAGTCCATTGCAATATTCCACTCAGAGAAAAGCCCCGACAGAGACGCTGCTCAGCATACAGCCTTTGAAATGTAGCTCAGCCCTTCTTTCCCTCCCTCCAACAACCCCCCCCACAAGTGTCCCCAAGGGCTTTGTGACAGGATTTCCCTTTCTTGTTGTTTAGCGGTCTTTTAGGATAAAGTTGCCTGCCTTGCTGGACACCTAGTCGCCCAACTTAACTGCATGGTCATGATGAGACAGAAATGAGGAGCCAGGCTTGGTGGCACATGCCTATCATCCCAGCACTCTGAGAGGCTGAGACAGGAGGATCGCCAAGTTCAAGCCCTCAACTTAGTGAGACCCTGTCTCAATTTACAAAAACGATGGGGCTATAGTTCCGTGTTAAGGACCCTGGGTTCAATTCCCAGTACAGAAAGAAACAAAGGGGGTGGGTGAAGGCTCAAGCCTTCCCTTTTCCCTGAGGACCACAAGGGGCTAGAACCCAGCTAGTGGTTGCCACATTCCTCCTTGCACTCCAGCCACTGCACGGTAGCAAGGTCAGAAAGGAACCCAGGCCAGTGCCGTGATTAGCACTATGGTCTCAAGAAAGTCGCAGCAGCCATGGTTTTGGTCAAACCCTCTCTCCACGATGGCCACTCATCCTAGATGCCCTACAGCCATGCCAGGAGCTATCAGCCTGCCCACAACGGGCTTGAAACTCAGACCACACCAGATGATCAGCCACCCTGACACTGTTACTAAAGTCCTCAGGCGACTGCATGTGTGTGTGGCCTGTTCTGCCTCTCCCTCAACCTTTCCCTCTCACCGCTTAGGTCAGTGGAGCAGGCTCCCTCCATGGGCCGCCATACCCAGCACAGGTCCCAGTGAAGCCTCCCTCAGATGGTCCTGTAAAACTGCTTGAGATTCTTATTTCAGGTAAAGCAGGCTACATGGGTTGTGCCAAAACGGCTTAGAAACAGTAACAGCAGGGTATTAACCCTGAAGAATTCTGGAGACCAGGAGTGACAGTGCTGGTTGGAGCAGCAGACTGAAGACCTGTGGTGGCCAGGAAGAGAAGACTGAGGCAGAAGGCTGAGGCAGCCAGTGGAGGGAAAAGCTGAGGCTGAAGCCCAAGGCCATGCACCCAGAAAGACGCAGAAGGCTGAGACATGAGCTCAGTGGTGGCAGAGCACCTAGCAGGGCAGCAAAAGTTGCTGGAGTAGCTCCAGAAAGCTGGCACAGGGCCCATAGGACTCCACTGCTGAGGAGCTGATGGGGTGGCTAGAAGCTGCCAGGGGCTGTAACCTTCTTTTGTGCAGGGTCTCACTGTGTAGTTCAGGCTGGACTTGAACTTACTATATAGCCTAGGCTGGCCTCAAACTTGTGGCAATCCTCCTGCCTCAGCCTCCTGAAAGCTGGGATTACAGATGTGCACCACCATGCCTGGCTCCTAGGGACTATAACACTGAAAACTGTAATACCCAGAGCTGTAACACTAAGAGCTAAGAAGCTCTGGCACTCAAGGCTCAGAGCTGCGGCACTCAAGCCCTGGAGCCACTAAATTCAATGGAGCACCACTTTGCCAACTTGAGATTTCCATCCAGCTTGGACAAAAGAACCCTTAGCTGATTGGTAATAGTGGGGTGAAATTAATTCCGCTAAGGGCCACACAACAGAAAGGCGGTAGGCATTCAAAAGAATGAAGCAGCTCTGTATGACAGAGTACTCAAATCACACCATAAAGCACAAAAAGTCCACACTACAAAGCTTGATATGGTGGCAAAGACCTATAATCCTAGTGCTTACGAGGCTGAGGCAGGAGAATGGCTTCGAGTTCAAGGCCAGCCTGGGCTACATAAGTGAGTTTAAGACCAGCCTGAGCTACAGTCAGACTCTGTCTCCAAAAAAACAAAAAAAACCCCAAATTTTAAAAAATGGTTATCTTTTAAAATCGTAATGAAGGCTGTGCATGGTGGTGCATGCCTTTAATCCTAGCACTTGGGAGGCTGAGGCAGGAGGATCATTGCAAGTTCAAGACCAGCCTGGGCTACAAAGTGAGCGCGAGGCCAGCCTGAACTGCAATAGCAAGACCCTGTCTCAAAAAACAACAACAACAACAAAAAGTAATGAATATGTGAGCATACACAGATGACTTGTAAATCTATTTTAGAAAAGATTTGGTAGGACTGGGGATATAGCTCAGTGGAATAAGCGCTTGCCTAGCAAGCACAGGGTCCTGAGTTCGATCCCCAGTACCGCAAAAAAAAAAAAAAAAAGAAAAGAAAAGACTTGGTAAATGCCCCAAATCTAATCAAGCTGTCTAGCTTGCTTCCGCAGCACTGGACTGTAACTGAAGAAGGCAGAGAAAGACCTGATCGATGGTAACCTGGTTTCTGATAAAGGACATGTTGACAGAAGGATGCTGACCTGCATGCTATTTAGCCCAGGAAAGCAGGAGAGACATGGGCAGGGCTGGTGCAGAGGGAAAGGGCCAGGGGCCCAGCCTCCCACCCTCTAAGGACACCCTTCCCCATGAGCTCACCAAGCAGGCTTCCTATGACATGGTCTCCTCCTGTGAGCAGAAATATGCATGTCATTTGGTCACCTCCCTTCCTGAGATTTTAGCCCTACAAAGCTTAGGACCATACAGAGAAGAGACATGGTGATTCAGAGGCAGAAGAAAAACTGGTATGCATGACTGGGCCCCTAAATTAAGCCAAACCCCAAACTCGCCACCCTGACACTTACCTGCACCTTCCTCCTGTAGGAAAGGCTGTTTGAGTGGGTTCTCTGCTTGCCTCTAGCTGAGGCAACCACGACACAGGGCTCATTCTGCAACTTAGTTTTCACAGGTACATTCTTGTTTATCTCTAACCTAAACTAACATTAGCCCAATTCCTCTCATTCTGTCCTAGGCAGAGGAGGAAGTCACTGACAATTTTAAGAAAATTACTATTCCCTGATTATAAAAATAAAATATTCTAATTGTATTAAAAGCCCAAACGGTTTCTAATTATAGTGATTACCCTTCCACAATTCTCTGCTGTAAACCAGATTTCAAATATTAGAGTCTTGGGACACTTTATACTTTATTTATTTATTTTTATCGTTTTTTTGGTGACAGGGTCTCACTATGCAGTTCAGGCCGGCCTTAAGCTCACTTTGTAGCTCTGACTGACCTCAAACTCGCAACAATCCTTCTGCCTCAGCCTCCCAGTGCTGGGATTACAGGTATGCGCCGCCACACCTGGCTCCTTTATACTTTTAAAAATTACTGATGATCCCAAAGTTTTTCTATTTATGTAGGTTATATCTGTCAACCTTTACACTGGGAAACTTTAAAATACTTACTAATCCACTAAAACAATTAATTATTTACACGTTAACATAAATTAACATAAACATTTTCATAAACTAAAATTTTTCACTTTTGTAAACATTTTTTTTTTGGTAATGGGAGACAAACCCAGGGACCTTCACACTAACCTACATCCCTACTCCTTTTTAATTTGTTGAGACAGGGTCTTGCTAAGTCACTTAATTGCCCAGGCTGGGTTCAAACTTGTGATCCTCCTGCCTCTGCCTCCCACAGTGCTAGGATTACAGTTGGGAACCCCTCATGCCCAGCTGTAAATATTTTTCAATGTCTAGCATATCTGCTTCTGTATTTGGTCCTTGTGACATGTTTTTGGGTTGAAATAAATAAACAAAGCCTGGCCTCCATAACGTGGACCTGGGAGGGGCACATTCTAACAGCCTCAGACAATGTGCTACTTTGCTAGAAGTGATGTGGAATTTGGAACTCTACTTTCCAGTTACATCAAAACTCATCTGTCTTACACTTTGTTTTTTTTTCTTTATTTATTCTTTTTCGTGTCTTGCACTTTGAAGGAGTCTATCATATTATGCACTAGTCTTATGAAAAATGTAAAATGGATTCAATGAATTTTGCAACCCTTCCAAGTACTGCATTTTCTTCGATAATAACCAAAAAAAAAAAAAAAATCACATCTGTCAAGTCACCAGCACACACTCATGAACCCCCTGAAAGGATCCTAGGGAATCCAGGAGTCCCAGACCACATCTTAAGAACCAACGTTTCAAAAATAGGCACCTGTAGCACTCTCACATAGACTACTGCAAGGTACCTACATAGTCATTTTGGTTTCTGGCTACTATTAAACACAAACTCATGTGTACGGTTTTGTAACTTATTGTTTAAACTGTGAATAAATTTCTATGTCCTTATATAGTTACCACATTCTTTTCAACAATTGGACATTCTATCACTATTTCAATGCTATTTTTTTTAAAAACCCTGCAATACCCATCCATGCGTAAGTACTATTACTTGTGTGACTTTCCGTAAGGTACTCTATAAAAATAAAATGCTGGGGAGAAGGTAGAGAAAGATGCCTGGGGCTTCCTCCTAACGCCTCCCAACCCCAGGCACTGAACCTGAAGCACTGTTATACATGGGCAATAATGGAAAGGAGACCCCACCCAGCAGGTTATCAGATTTGAACCATTTTGATCCTGGAATGATCCTGTGTCTGTACTGGTTGAAGAATGAGCCGAGCTATGTGAAGACAAGACATTCACCCTGCAGATACCCAGCAAGCCCCTGTGACCCAGGCTACACAAACTTCCAAACTGTACTGGAAGGCTGGGGATACAGCTCAGTGACACAAGTGCCTACCTGCAGGGCAAGGTCCTGAGTTTGACTTCTAGTACCTCCCCTGCAAAAAAAACTGTACTGGAACTCTGCCTTACTATTTAATAAAAGGCTACTCTGTAGTTTTAAAGAAATGAAATTACAGGGCATATATTAGGTTTTTCACAGGTATTATATAGTTGCCCTCCAGAAAACCTGTCCCTTGTACCTTCCCACCAGCCATGCAGGACAGCCTATTTCTCCAGTCCTCAGGTCACCGAGGTCCTGCAAGTCTTTTCTGGTCTTTTAGATACAACACAATAGATACAAGGGAGGAGAAGCCAGTCTAAGAAGTCAGTCTCCTTTGCATATCTGTGGTCCTAAGGGATGGTAAGCACCTTGCTTTTCTCTTTCAAAGGCATTCATTTTAATAGATATTCTATTAAATTCTAAGCACAGTTGAGGGTCTGTGGCTATACCTGTCCATATTTACCTTATTAAAAATAAAAACTCCGAAACCTTGTTTGCCCTTCTGGGTCACCCTCTCACCATGCCTTCTGTCTCTATGTGTACCTCAGCCCCCTCTCTGCCCACTGCTCTTGGATGGGAGGACAAGGGCCCTCCAAGGTCCCCGGTCCCCAGGGGAGATTGGAATGCACTGACCTTCTCTGGGTCCTCAGGAAAGTGAACAGTGCTCTCAAAAATGGCAAGAGGCCCACAGGTCTTGGTGAGTTTCTGTGGCCTACATGGCAGGCCTTTGCATCTACAGAGTCCAGGAAAGGGTGTGTCCCTGAGTTAAGTGTCTGGGACAGCAAGCATAGGAGGAAATGAACAACCTTTATGGGGCCAAGCAGCAGAAGAGGCTGGAGGATGTTGGCGAGGGGCAAATCTCTGACCAATGAGCCTCAGGGCTGGTATCCGGCTCACAGAACCTGTGGTAGGCATGTGCGGTTTCCGCCACACGATCACTGATATTGCAGGAACAAAACTGTACAGCTTATAGCTGCTGCTTGGTGGGGATGACCTGCAAGGGGCTGTGGCCCCTTCCCAAGTTTGCTCTAAATATACTTGTCCACCGCCCTCAGAGCCATAGTCCCACCAAAACTGGAGCCCCAAGGAGGGCAAGGGGTTGACACCCACCATCTGTGAACATCCCTGGGCTGCCACTCCTCTGAGGCCTTAAATGAGATGGTGCCCAGGGCACTGTGGCATTCTGGGAATGCCTTCCACCAACAGGGGAAAAGGAGAAGGGTTGTGCTATTTGTAAGACACTTGTAGGTTCCAGAAAGGATCAGGTTACCGTGTTCTACAGGTAGATAAAGTAATGGATAAACAAACTTTCTATCCTTTAGATTTTCAAATTTTGGGAATGTAGTAACCTCCCTTGAAAAAACTGCATATTGTCCTTTCTTGAGAGATATATAGTCCCCAGTCCCACACCTGTTTGCATCCTATTAGGCTGGGCTGGGCTGGCCAGGCCACCTCCCACCATCTGTGAACATCCCTGGGCTGCCGCTCCTCTGAGGCCTTAAATGAGATGGTGCCCAGGGCACTGTGGCATTCTGGGAATGCCTTCCACCAACAGGGGAAAAGGAGAAGGGTTGTGCTATTTGTAAGACACTTGTAGGTTCCAGAAAAGATCAGATTACAGTGTTCTACCGGTAGGTAAAGTAATGGATAAACAAACTTTCTATCCTTTAGATTTTCAAATTTTGGGAATGTAGTAACCTCCCTTGAAAAAACTGCATACTGTCCTTTCTTGGGAGATACATAGTCCCCAGTCTCACACCTGTTTGCATCCTATTAGGCTGGGCTGGGCTGGCCAGGCCACCTGAGAGGGACTGACTTGGCATCCTTCCTCAGTGCTGACAAGCTAAAACTAAGAAACAGGCCAAAAAAGCACGAGGTCGCAGTCAGAGGTCAGGTTCCAACATGTAAGAAAAGCAAGATGAACAGGAAGGGAGCAGACCTAGGTGGACCCTGGTTCTGATCCATCTCTCCAGACCTTTCAGAACATTCTGTCATAAAAAGCTAGTTCAAATTTCTTCTCTATTCCTAATATGGAGTCTTTGGACATGAAAAAGAATTTATCTAGGGAAAGTATCACACTGCTGTAAAGACACCAGAAGCTACATGTCTTTAACATCTAGGAACTTCCTACCTGTCCTCAGAACTCCATGCCACCTTATCCCCAAATTTTGCCCAGTAAACACATTGAATGTGACTTAAAAACATTCTCTGATATAAAAATTACAAAGTTGGCATGGTGTCGCATGCCAAATCCCAGCATTTGGGAGACTAAGGCAGGAGGATTATAAATTCGAGGCTAACCTAGGCAATTTATCACCTTTTATCAGTCTCAAAATAAAAAGGGCTAAGGATACAGCTTCATGGAAAGGCCCCTGTGTTAAATCCCCAGTGCTGCCAAAAAAAATTACAGAAGTGTCTAAAAGGACTTTCCCAAAGCAATCACCATTGCTGTGGCCCTCCAAGCTTTCCAGATGGCCCTCAGAGAGGCTCCCAGGGCTCAGCAGTACTGAATTTCACAGACGCAGGGTGACTAGGACAGGAAGTGTTGAAACATGGGACTGAAACCACAAGTGTAAGCACAGGAGGGTGTCACCCATCATGGGCCTAGGCCTCTCCCCACAGGGCCGCTGCCTTCCCAGCCCTGGGCGCTCGTTCCCTGGGTCTCACCCTGGGTGACCCCACTGTTCCTCCTTTGCTATTGCACTCACTCTCCAGGCCCCAACCCGCTCTGCAGTCAGGTATCTCCAGGTCTCGATTGCTCTTCCAGCCCAGCTCCACATTCTGAAATGTTGAACACACTCCAGCACTGACATAAAATGTGCACCACCTTCCCCAAACAACTCCTCTCCATTCATTCCACACTGCAGGGAGGAGCCCCTCTTCCCAAGGATCCATTATCAAGTTCAAAACATCACCTGTGGCTGCCATACAATGTGTCAGCATGTGTCACTGACAACACTACTACATATTGACTAAGGAAATGACTGCAGTATGTGCCCCCCCCAAAAGCAAACCAGAATGCACAGTGTGATCTATGTGTGTGTGCACATGTGAGCATGCACATGTGTGCACAGACAGTACAGTGCAACAAATAAACAGGACTTAGGAGCCTTATACACCTAATGGGGTCTGTGATCTCATGGAAGTTAAACTCTGAGCAACTGATTTTTCTTTTAAAGTATATAATAGACTTTTATCTGGCTGTAGTGGCACATACCTATTATCCCAGCCCTCAGGAAGCAGAGGTAGGAGGATCACCATGAGTTTGAGGCCAGCCCAGGTTACCTAGTGAATTAAAGACCAGCCAGAACTATACAAGACCTTTCAAAACAAATACATAAACCCAAAAGTAAAAATTAAAAATAAAAGCCTTTGAATACCTATCCCATGGCAAATTTACAATAAGGATTAAGTAAGACAGTGTATGTAAAGGACTTGTATTTTCCCTACACAGGAGACACATAAGCAGTGAATCTTGCCATGATAGGAGTGTCACTTTTAATCGTTTTGCCTAGCTCCACTTTCCATAAAAAAAGCTTAGGTCAACTTTTTCTTCACCTTCCCAACCCTCTTGGCAAACCCTCTCTGCAGCAGATTGTACCCCTCCAGGGCATCTCCCCAGGTGCCTCTGAGATCAGTTCAGGGTCCAGTCCAGACTGTGCACTTCCCCTGCCAGAGGCACCCTTTGCTCCTCCAGGATTCCAACAGCCCAGACCATCTCCTCAGCCCGCCTCAATCAGACTCTGGGCCAGCCAGACTCAGGCTCACAGTTCCAGCTTTCTGCCACCTTCCTGGTGATCTCTGTCCTGTCACCTGAGGGCTTTCACCAGTGCTGAGCACCCCTGAAAGGAAGTCTCCCTCATCTCTGCCTCGGGACCTCCCCCTGCATTTATCAGTTCTGACCTGACATTTTTTTTCTTTTTCTTTTTTCTCCTTTCTCTTTTCTTTCTCTTTTGTGATACTGGGATTGAACCCAAGGCCTCATGCATGCTAGGCGAGGACCCATCACTGAGCTACATTACCGATTTCTGCCCGTGACAGCTGGTTATGTTGCTGCTCACTAATTTGACCTCAGACTTTCAGATTAAATCCATCAACACAGACATTCTGCCAAGGATTCAGAAGTGAATGCCCTGATCTTTGGGGGCAAGGTCTCCCCAGGGAGAGTCTCAGCATGAGGTGCCCTTTGGGACCCACTGCCCCAGGTCAGTAAATCTCTTTTAAGGCCCACAAGATAGTACTTTTAGAGACCTGTGACACTGCTTGAAAGGGACTTGTCAAGGCCTGTAGTCTTACCATATATTTATCATCATCACAAGTACCAGGCAGACTAGAGATGGCTGTTTATTTTCCCTGTGCTTCTCGTAGCTATGGGAGGGGAGCTCTGGGCCCAGGCGTAATTATAAGGTGGCCCCTCCTTCACACCAGCAGGGACCTGGAAAATACTTCCGGTGCTGGTGCCTCCCAGCCACCACTGCAAGTCTCAAGTCTCGGGAACATGTTTATAAACCAGAGCTTCACAACAGGAGTGGCTCTGGGCCTGTCCTGCCTCTCATTCAGAAAGGAACAGGGTGGGTCTTCCTATTTCACCCTCAACGTATGCTAAGTCCAAGTTCAGGCTGTAAACAAGTGGCTGCATCTGAGTAAAATGCTGTTCACCAGCTGTGCCACACTCCCGGCGCTTAATGTTAATTAATAAATAAAAACCCATGGCTTGGAACGTAAGCCGTTTGGAGGCTTTTTCTGTTTGTTTTTTGTACTAGGGATTGAACACAGGGCCTTCATCCTGGGCTCCATCCTCAGTTGTTTTTATTTTGAGACAGGGACTCACTAAGTTGCTTGGGCTGGGCTTGAACTCCACCATCCTCCCACTTTAGCCTCCCAGAGTACTGGAATCACAAGCACACAGCATCATGTGGGGCGGGGCTTAAGTGGCTTTTAAAAAGCTTCCTCCCCTCCCACCAGGGATCAAACTCAGGACCTTGCGCTTGCCAGGCAGGCACTCGTGCCACTGAGCTATACCTCCAGCCCTAAAAAGCTTTTCAGGCAGAACCAGAAAGCACTTCAATGCCAGGTGCAGAGTGGGCCAATTTCCAACTGATTTAAAGTATGAAGGTTGTGTTCTGGATTCAGTTAAGTCTTAGTTTTTTAACAGATATGCTAAAAAAAAATATGCATAAGTTTAGCTTTTATAAGCAATAACATTAAACAACGCACTGGATGGGTATTTAAAAGATTCCTTTAGCAATTAAAAAAAACTCAGACACCCCCAAATTCAAAGACCCAAACCAAAAATGGGCATCTGAGATAATACACACTTCCAGATGAAGAAATACAAACAGCAAATACATATATGAAAACATGTTCAACATCATTCGTCATTTGAGACATGCCAATTAAAACAACACTGAGATTCTATCTCACTCCAGAAGAATGGCTATCATCAAAAAAATCAACCAATAATAAATGCTGGTGAGGCCGTGAAAAGGAACCCTTCTCCAAGGTCGTTGGGAGTGTAGACTGGCTCAGCCACTGTGGAAATCAGTGTGGAGATGTCTCTAAAAATTAGGATTAGAGGTCACATTTGACCCAGCTATTCCCTTTCTGGGTATCTTCCCAGAAGAATTGAAAAACATCATACCACAGCGATATAAGGGCATCCATGTTTATAGCAGCACAAGCTATCATAGCTAAATCTTGGAAACAACTCAAATGCCCATCAACCAAGGAATGGATAAAAAAGATGTGGTAGTTTTATACAATGGGGTATTACTCAGCTATAAAGAAGGATAAACCTGAGCATTTCATAGGTAAATGGATGCAATTTTCACTTATGACCGTATCATAAATGAAACAAATCAGACTTGCAGGTATAAACATCATATTGTCTCCCTAGTGTGTGAAACTGAATGAGAAAATACGATCCCAAATGGACAACAGATATTGGGAAAAAGGAAGAAACTGTTCAGAAAGAGAAACTGGGATGGGGGAAAGGAGAAAAGATGGAAGGGAAAAGGAAAAAATATGTATACATACACGATAGTTAAGATAGTTATGCTACTAATTTCTATTCATTGAAAAGTTTGTGCTTACATTGTTTGATCACTTTTTCATGCTTATATCTCATAATCTGAGCAACTACTTTGAAGATAACAATATGCAGTATATTAACCCTTGTTACTCTCCTACTTTTTTAAAATTTGTATCATTGCTTTTGTTTTTTTCTCTTAAGAAAACAAGATTCTTTTAGCAATTTGGGGCATATTTATTCGTAGGGGGAAATATGACATTCCTATATTAGGTCTGCTTAATAAAGCATTTACCGGGCCCAGGCGAGAGAGATACCGGACTAGCAAGAGCACAGGGAGGGGCAGCGATCAGGGCCAGCGCAGCTCGGGAACCAGGCCATTTCCAGCCCCTTGGCCTGAGCCTGAAGGGAAGGCGCGCCGGACCGAGACCCAGCGTGGCCCACATCCCCGCGCTGGCTCTGCTCCCAGCACTCATAACCTTGCGTCCGACGCAACGCGCTTCACTACCAGCAGTGGGAGAAACTAAGCCCCGCCGTCGGGGACGCGGCACCAACCGAGCGGCCACGCGGACTTCCCGTTCGTAGCACCACGACTCCCCTTCCTGACGATGGGTTGGAAAGGGCTCCCCGGGACACCTCACGACCCACGAAATCGGACTCCGGACGCGCGGCCCGCGGATGGGAAGGGAGAGCTGTCCATCTGCCGTCCACACCAGCGGCGCAGGAAAGCACCCCAGACACCGCGGCAGCCTGTCTTCCCTCCTCCGGGTGCGCACCCCGCATCCTGCCCGTGGACCCTTACCATCTCCTTGCGCAGCAGCGCCAGCGCGGCGTCCAGGTTGGGGGGCTTGGCGCGCAGCCCAGATGTCCGCGCCCCGCCGCCGGCCGCGCCCCCGCGGCTCAGTTCCTCCTGGATGCGCGACTTCTGCGCGTAGAGCCGCTCCAGGTGCCGCCAGCCGCCCGCCGTGCCGCCCGCTGCCGAGTGCAGCAGCCCGCTCAGGCTTTTGGGCAGCGGCGGCAGCCCCTCCACCCGCAGACCGCGCACCCCGAGCCCGCTCATCGCAGTGGAGGACGCCAGCAGCCCTCCTGCCCGCCGGCCGCGGAACGGGACCCCGCTTCCCGCCCCGCCCCCCCCCGCCCCCCCCCC
>PVLD010026084.1:0-22720 GCA_004027595.1 Dinomys branickii | reverse complement strand
GTTCCTGACAGCAATGGGACGAGTCCACAGGCTTTAGGACTCACCCCAGACTACTGATGCGAGCAACAAGAGTGTCTCCATACTGCTTGCATATATGAACGTTATATGAACCCATGGTGACCGGGTGGGCAGCGGAGAGAGAACCTCCTGGAGGAATGCCACTCAGACATGGCAATATAGCAACATGTGAAGGACAGAGGAGGGAGGTAGATATCCTGAACTCGAGAGGGATCTGAGATAGGAAGTGAAACCCTCGGCAAGTCTAAGCAGAACCTCCTCTGGAGGAGGGGCTCGCAGATCTGACATGGCGCAGTTGGAGGGAGACGAGATAGAGAGGGAGGAGGTTGCCGCTCCAAGCACACCCCTGCCCCACGCCCTCGTTTCGGCATTCGTAGCTTCAGCTTTGGAGACCCATTGCCCAGCTGCAAGGGCTGGGGAACGGTAATGCTGGAGCCACATGGACTGGACCCCCCCCCCTTAGCAGGACGACAGGGTGGAGCCGGGCGATCCACTATGAGCATATGTGCTTTCCAACCTCCAACCATGGCAGTTTGTATACACCCCTGTATGTTATAGTATAGTCTGAGGCAGCTATATCTCTTCCCAAGGCGAGAGTCCAAGGATATAGATAAACCCAGGAGTACAGTTATTATCACAGGGAAGATAACTGATTGAGTGGTAGGGCAACGCAGATGAGGGAGGAGAAAAACTGTATGATCAAAAGGGCCATCATCTGTGTAACTGAGTAACAAAGATGAAGGTAACATTATGTAGGACAGCATCCAGAGCTAATTCCCTTCTATGTTCTCTATAGTTCTGTATTTCCTCAGTCGTTTTTGTATTAGCAGAAGTGAAGATAACTTTATATTATACAGCATCCAGTGCAAATTCCCTACTATTTTATCTACAATTTGGTATTTGTGTTAACTAATGGGAAGATAACTATGTAATACAACATCCAGTGCTAATTCCCTACTATATTCTGTATAACTTTGTATTTTCTATATTGTTTATGGCTTTTCTGGTTCATATGTCTCCATTCTTTTGTCTTTAAAATAAAAAAAAAAAAGAAATCTTCCAAATATGCTTTCCAACAAATCCAGAATTCAATTTCATTTAGTAGTTTGTCATTTTTAATATTTTTCTATATCCATCATTGCATTTACTTAGGTAACACCATATAGCAATTAATAGCATTGACATAATTTGCATTCTTAGAAGAAAAACACAATCCTGTCTACATTTGGAGCTCTCCAAGAGACCAGTTTTCCCCCACCCTGCACCCCTGCACCCCCTGAACCCCAACGTTCAGAGGCCGTGTTCCCTTGAATGTGGGTTGGGCTGATGGCTTGTTCTAGCCAATACAGTCAGTTCCAGTGCTGGGCTAGCCTCAGTTCTGGGCCTACCCATGTCCAATGTTTTTTTTTTAATTAATTTTATTGGTATATTTTAGATATATATGACAATAACATTTATCATATGGAATTTCTACCTGTACATATTATATCTTGATTCTTCTTTTTGCTTTTTCTCTCCCCTCCCTACAGCCCCTGTTGTCCCCCTTGTTTATGACAGCCTTGTTTCTTTTTCCTTCTATTTTTCTTCCTTTTCCCTTCCTGACTCCCCACCCCTCCTTTCCTAGTTCCCTTTCCCATTTGAACATTTTCTTCCAATTTCACAATAGCTACTGTTATGGTTGATACATTGTGTCAACTTGGGGAGTCCAGAGGTTTGGCTGAGTGATTCAGCAGGAAGCCAAGGCGCTTACTTTGGTACATCCTGAGGCTGTGGAAGAAGAGGGCATGGAGATTGTGTGAGTGCTACATGCCCCCTGAGTGGGGTTAGCTGTTTACAATGTAAGGGAAGGAAAGAGGCTGCTTGCAGCCATTCCTCCCTTTTGCTGGTGTTGTTTTTGCTGTGTGCTGCTGCCATGAACACTTGCCCTCTGCCATGTTCCACTCTGCCTCAGAACCAGCCAAGTATGGACTGAAACCTTCACAAACTGTAAGCTAAATAAACCTTTCCTTCCTTCATTTTTGGCGTTGGGTATTTTGTCTCAGCAACCAGAAAAAAGTAACCAAGACAGCTACTATACATTTTGGTCCGTATTTATGCTTTCAGTTTCTTATACCAGGGAAACAATATGGTATTTGAACAACTGTGTCCAACAGCTTTGATTTTAACTCTCAGATCCAACTATGGTCCACAAAGAGAGTTTCACCTGCTTCCAATGTGTGCAAAATGCAACCAACTCACAAAACTCAATGAACTCTGTACAAGCAATTCAAAAACAGTCTGCACTATACCTGTGAATCTTTGTTGGTTTCCAAGTAAAATACAGGTCCTCACTGTTGGAACACTTTCCTCCTCACACTTGACTTTGGCTTGGCTAATATTGGCAAAGAACAATTGAGGGAAATACATAGTAAAGTTCCAGGTACACTTGGGTCCTGATTTGAGTGTTTCTACATAAAAATATAAAACCCCTAGCCCAGCTGGTCAGAGGCAGCGCTTGATGATGAGTCATCAGGCCATACGTGCTTCCATGAGGCTGCCTTTAAGCTTCCTGCTTCTCTTAGAGGAAAACTTTACCACCTAGACCCGGGACCACTACGCTGAGCACAGAGAGAGGAAAACGACACTGATTTCTGCCAGGCACCTAGCTTTGTCCATTCCTTCTTGTTATTTTCCAATAAAAAGTTTTGGTGGGAATGACATCATAAGTAGAACATTGGGAGAGTTTAATAAAAAATATGCATGTAACAAAAACCTCAGAGTTAATGTAAAAGGCTCTCTTGCTAGTATCTATGAAGGCCCACCTCTATGCACAGAAGAAATCCAAATTTTGAACAAGGTTAATGCCATGATGTCACACATCCTACTTATCATTGCATCCAAACAGCTATACTTTTATTTCTCATAACATTTTAAGTGTCCCCAAGCATAGTATAATAGTCCTTGTGTTTCTACTAAAATAATTTGGCTTTGAATGATGCCAAATAGCCTCCTATGAAAGGTACTTCAGGTTATGCTCCTACCAGTTTGGCCAAAATATTACCAAGATAAGAAGATAATTACCTTAGTGATTAAGGCTGGGAAAACAGCTGAGAAATTATATTTGATTATTTTTAATTAGCCTTTTGAAATATAGAAATGTGTACAGTGTTTACTCTGTGGGAATCATTTTAGAATCAAACATATAGACACTGAATGTTTTTGGTAATTAAAAGCAAAAGAAACCAAGATTACCAAATTTTCTGTATCTTTGCATTTAACAATTCTTATACCTCATACAACTAGAAATTAATTCATATAAAATAATTTAGAAGAAAAAAACTAAAGGGCAAAGAGTATTGATTAATCCAATATATCATTATTTACCAAATGTAGTCAAAATAGGAACAAGTCACTGTTCACCAAATTCTTAGACATATGACAAGAATTTTGAAAAGACTATTCTAGTAGTCAGTAAATGTCATCATACCAGGCAGAGAAAAGGAAGCTGTGCATCTTTGGAACTCAAAATTGTGAGAGCAGATGAGATTATGCAAAAGATTATATGTATGGAAACCAGCCCAGGAGTAAGCCATCAATGAGAATAACACAGCATGGACTGGCTTTAAAAAGATGCTAAAAGACCAGAGAGGAGCCTATAAATAGGGCCAGGAGAGGATAGGCTTTCTGGGCCTGAGAGAAATGGATTTGGGAAAAGATTGGGATGGTGAGGGGAGGGTCTAGCCTTAACAAGCAGAGACCTTAAAAGGTTTAAAAAGCAGAGAGAGCTTTTGCTCTTGGGTCTAAAGGTAGACTGCCGATGGAAGCAGTGAGAGGTGACAGTTACTGGAGGGCAGGCACGGTGATTCGGGACAATGAATTATCCTATCCTCAAATCATTTTCAATGATTGAGAAAAAAGGCCATCCCAAGGGTGTTCTAACAAAACAGAGATGCAGGTCGGGGTCCATGGAAGTCAGACAGTGGGAAGCCAAGGACAGCACTCAGAGGACCTCTAGACAGGGATTTCCCATCCTGAGTTCTAGTCCTGCCTTCCTGATCCCTGCTCTTGCAATATTGGGCAAGTGCAGTGCTTCTGGAAAGAATGGGACGGATTCATTCCTAAGGTCACTCCTAGCTCCAAACACCTATGTACTAAGGACAGGAGACTTACACAGGAGGATGGGGGGGGGGGGCTCTACAAAACAACAGATAAGTTGATAAATTAAGCCCTTTAAAGAAAAAAAGGAAGAGATAATAGAAAGTAATTTAAATTGTTGTTCAAGAACCAGGGATGTATCTATACAGTAGTGCACTCGCCTAGCATGTGTAAGGCCCAGGTTTCATCCCCAGCACTACAAAAACATAAAAGAAAGAAATTCGATGTCACTCAAAATGCCTATGTCAGCTACAATAGTCAAAGTATTTCGTTCTTTCATACCTGCACATCTGAGGTACTACAGGTGAGGATGAAGCTGTTGAAAAGAAGTATAATCTGTTTCCCTAAATCAAGGGTCAGTTAATAAACTAGAGCCCACAGGCCAAATTCAACTGCTGCCTGATCTTTTAAATAAAATTTTACTGGAACACAGCCATGCCCACTCGTCAACATATTGACTATGTCTGCTGTAAAAGCAACAGTGAATAGTCTTGACATAAATAGTATGGCCACAAAGCTGAAGATATTTACTGTATACCATTTTCAGAAGTTTATAAAACCCTACTCTAAAGGGGTGGCTCTGGCCCCTAATTATATATTGCAATCAAATGGAAAGCTTTAGTAAAAAAAAAAAAAAAAAAAAAGTACTAATGCCCACTTAGTTGGATTGGTCTGAGAAATAATCTGGGCATGAGGTTTGTAAGAGACATCCATTTCTGTGATTTTAATGTTCCAACAGTGTGGAAAATCATTATTGTAGTTTCCCTGAGCCAAACTGCATTAGGTTAAAAATTAGATCTACAGAAGACAACATACCCGCATCATATTTTAGTTCTCCCTAGAAAGCAGTTAAAAGCCAATATTGCTATTCATATCTCTATTTTCAAGAGAAATTATATGGCAAGTGTCTACATAAAAAACATTTCTCAATCTTTTGAACAACCAAAGCCAGACATTGACTAATCTACTTCTTAATGGCCCTGATGAAAGGACCCATTCAATAAAGTCTGAAATTCTGTGTCAAGGGGAAATGTGACTTTCTTGATAAACCTGTAAACTTCTTTTTACTCAACAACTGCAGCTACAAACACCAAAGTCTTACATGCTTCACCTTCCTGGCCAGGAAGTGCACACTAAACAGAAGGGATTACAATCAGTCCAGGTGTCCGGTATGTCTGCTTATTTGGTCCTTTTATTGGATTTTGCCTCAGTCACGTTTTTAATTATTCTCTCAGTTTTATCATGGGTCAATTATTTAGATACTATAAAAAGTCAAATATTAATAAGTGGAAGTATATATAGATTTACTTCATAAAATTACAGTAGTGTGGTGGTTTTAAAACATGTCTGAAAACCTTTCAGCACTCCCACTATCAGGAAGAAGTATCTAGGTCCTTCCCCCTTGAATCTGGGGGTAGCTTTCATGACAGACTCCAAATAGAGTACTGGGCTAGTGATGTCATGTGTCCTCCAAGGCTATGTCCCCAAAGACAGTGCTGTCTCATTGGAAACATGCAGCAATTCTGAGCCACTGTCCTAATCCATTCAGGTTACTATTATGCTGTACCATAAATAAAGTGATTTGTAAATAATAGCAATTCATTTCTCACAGCTGTGAAAGCAGGGAAGCCCAAGATTAGAGCACCATACATTCAGTACCTGCCAAGGCCCACATTCTGGTGCATACATGGTGCCTTTTCATTGTGTCCCTCCATAGTGGACGCTCCCTGGGGCAAGCTCTCTGGGGACTCCTCTCAGAAGGACACCAAATTCATTCATGAAGGCTCCACTTTCCTGAGCTAATCACCTCCCAAAAGTCCTACCTCTTAAATTAACCACTTCGGAGTTTAGGATTTTAACATGTAAATTTGGGGTTGGGAGTACAAACATGCAGACAAACATTGCACCCACTATATTAAGAAGTCCTACCTGCTGTGAGGCTGCCACACTCAGAAATCCCAGCTAACCCACATAGAGAAGCTTCACAGGGAGGATCTGAGAGCACATAGAGAGAAAGTGATGCCTGGCCAGAATCCAGATTGTCTAATGTCCAACTTTTCCAGTTATAGCCCCGTCTGCCAATAATCACATAGGTGGCCCCAAGTTAGTAGCACCCAACTGTGCCTCTCCTGAATCTCTGACCCACAGAGACCAAGAGAGATAAAATAATTGCTGCTGTTTAAAATCGGGTTTTTTTATTTCAAAGAGAATAATAAAAAAATAGCAAAATAAAAACAAAACAAAGCAAAACCAATAAAAATGTTACAGTGTTTCAAAACAGAATGACAACCAAGAGATGTACAGAAAATCCAAAGAAGGATAAGAACATCATAGACCCCAAGAAAATAAGAACCAGAAGTCATCAGAACATTGAAAATATTTAGCAAATAAATTTAAGAAAGAAAAATATATAATATTTTAGCCATGAGTTCTAGTTTAATTTTTACCATCAATGTAAAAGTAAACTCTGTAAATAATTATTTCAGTGTATTTAAGAGAAGAAACCTTAGACTTTTTTAGCTTTACCTCTTGGTGATAGCCAGCATCTTGCCCAGCAAACAATTCTGGCTTGTACTGCAAACCCGACCCTATACAGTACTGAAGACAGTCAACTGAGTGCCTGATGCCAGGCACTGATGGCTCCTTTACTGTTTCTTAACTATTATAAATATTTATTTTAAAAAAAAAACAACAATGACAGGAATCAACAGTGGTTGTTGAGCCCAGCGGTTCGCAAGGGCGACCCTGCAGACTTGACCAGACCCCTGAGGGCCTCGAGGGCTTGTCAATGGGGTGCTGACCATAGTGTGCCTGGGTCCCTGCTTATCTACTGTCTTTGACGTTGGTTGCTTTTCCACCTAGTGCCTTAGTAATGTGTGTGCACCCATGTTTCTTACAACATAATGTGAAGCAGCCAGGTGTCTTCCCAATGTGAGAGCCCAAGGGAGTAAATAAACCAAAAGTACAGTTATTATCAGAGGGAAGATGACTGCTTGGGTGGAGGAATGACGGAGATGAGGGTGGAGAAAACTGATCAGCCGTACATGCTTTATTTGTGTAACTGAGTAAACAACTTCAGGATAACATTATGTAATACAGCAGCCACTGTTAATTCCCTACTATCTTCTCTGTAAGTGTGCATTTCCTTTATTGCTTTTGCATTATTCTGGCTTATGTCTGTTTGGTTGTTGACATGTTTCCATTTTTTTGTCTTTAAAATAAAAAAAACAATGGGTGCTACATTTCAGACTATTTGTTAGACAAATAAGCACACCCACAATAAGTCCTGTGTATTCACAGTGGTAATGTGCAGAATAATCTACAGTAAAGAAGACTTTGTGTCTCCTCTTTGCAGTTCCCTTACAGCCTGTTCAGAAAATACAGCTAGCAAGAAGATTTATCCATTCAGGGAAAGATCAGTAATAGATAACAAAATCACTAGGTGAATAGTTAATGGAAAATTACAAAGGTGCAGCTTTCCTTTACAGTGGAAAAATCTGTCACTGTCTTAAACAGAGTAACGAATGAAGTATCACAAATAATGGTGCAATATGAAATAACCCTCATTGCCACCGCTGAGGTATTCACACCAATAGTGTCTAACTTGAATCTGACCAATCCTTTAAATTTATCATATACTGTGTAGGAATCACAGGAAAGACAGATACAAGAAAAATTCTGTGAGGAAAAACACCAGACAAGTCTAGAATTTATAATACACAATTCTAAAATACACTGGCCTAATTTCATCTTTAAAAGATGGGGAAGATACTGTACTAGATTAAGAGAAACCTAAAGAACATAGCACTGACAATAAAATGGTGTCATCCTGTTATATCCTTGCTTGAAAAGAAATATGTACAAAAGACATACTGAGGAAAATTAGGACTGTTGCAATATGGGCAGTGACTTAGTCACGTTCCTCATTGCTGGGACCCAACACCCAACATCTAAAACTTAAATAGGGAGAGATTTACTTTGCCTCATGTTTCAGTTCATGGTCAGCTGGGGCCAAAGAAGAAACAACATGGTAGAGGAAAATGGCACAGGAAAAGCTACTCACATCATGGCAGCCAAGAAGCAGAGGAAAAAGAAATACTGGGAGAGAGGTAACCCCTTCCAGGTCAAGCCGTCTGTAATCCTGTTATTCAAACCAGATCCTGCTCCTAACAGCAAGTCAGCAATAAGCCCACAAAATCCAATCACCCTCCAGAAGCCCGGTCTATGAATTCATGACACTCTTGGGGGACATTTAGATATAATCCATAGCAGACAGATTATCAGTGAGATCCAAAAAATATTATCAATTATATTATAAATGATAAAAGCATTGTGGTAAGAAAAAGAAACATCCTCTTTGGGATATACATGATGAAGTATTTAAGGGAAGTGTAAAATCTGTAATTCAAAATAGTTCAGCAACAAAAGCAAAGCTTAAAGATAGAAATGAAGCAAATATGGGAAAATGCGATGTTTTAGTTTTAGATTTAGTTTTAGCTTTTGTTTTTGTTTTTGATTTTTGCAACAGAGCCCTGCGGTGTCCAGGCTAGTCTTGAACTCCTAGATGCAAGTGATCCCCCCAAGTGCTAGGGTCACAGGTGTGCTAGCTGCTTCACAATAATAAGAACTGTCAAACCTAGGTGGGAAGTTGCTAGTTGTACTCCTAGTCTTATTACTTTGCAATATGTTTGAAATTTTTCACCAAAAAAAAATTTTTAAAGCTTATAATCTTGTTGAAAACAATAGTTTTTAACGGGTGGGGATATAGCTCAGCAGCATAAATGCCTGTCTGCAAGCACAGGGTACTGAGTTTGATTCCTAGCACCAGAAAAGAAATAGTTTTTAAAAGTTCATCCAGCTATTGTAATTTTTGTGGCACACTATAGTTAAATATATGTTCTCCAGACACATAACAGCTGATACACTTGCCCCACTCTCACCTATCTCATCCGGACTAATTTGGTTGAAAGGAGCAGAGACTCCTCATTTCCTCAAACTCAGTCAAGAACCCAGGTTTCTTACTAAGGTCTGATGATTTTGTGAAGAGTCAAGGATGAGAATAGAGGGGACTTATCCTAAGGAATGAGAACTTAGTTCAACAGAATTTGAATAGAGAGTATCTCTGAAGTCCATGTATTTATCTCCAGGGACAGATATTCTTCATTCCTCCACGTCATTCTTGCTCGCTCTCTCTCTCTCTTTCTCTGTCTCTCTCGGGCTACTTCACTCTCTTGCTCTCCTCCTCAGTGTTTTGACTTCTTACCATCACTGACTCTCTGGACCCAATTCTGATGGTAGGGATCTGTGTCTAACTAGCCACAGTTTTCCGTGTTTCTTAATTCTGATTCACCAGCACAAGAACCTGTCACTGTGTGCCCTTCAGTCAGTCCAACTATGCCCATGGAGGCATTGGACCAAGTGACGAAAACCGTGGCTGCTGATGCATTAAGGGCTCACAGTGGGTAAATTCCCTCGGAGGAAAGTGAGCAGGGTGCACAACAAGAGCATCTCTAGAGCTTTGCTGCTTGACAGAGATCATCTTGAACCACAAAGAGTTTTTATAATGATCTAGAGAGCAAATTTCTGAGTCTCTGTCTCTCTGTACAGGACTATTGTGTCTCATGAGATCACTGTCTGGCTGATTAATATAAACCAGTTATATTTCAGAACACCAGGATTACCTGTAACTAGTCTGCAATGAACACTTACCTGAAACTAGATGAAATGAAGTGGCCCATCTGCTTGCATCTGAGCCACACAATCAACATGGTCTTTCACGGAGACGTAATATTACCCTTTGTTTAGTCAGTAAACATACATGGACTGAATGTCTACTCCGTGTCTCATACTTTGCTAGGAGAAATAGTGGCGTACAAAACACGAAAACAAAGCCTCTGTTGTGTACAACATGCCCTCCAGAAAGTGTGAATAATGAAAGCAATTGTACCAATGAGAGCAATCTTACCGTCAATGTAAGTGAAGTATAAGGTGAGAGCCATGAATACCAAGAAAGACAGGAAAGCTGGAAAATTCAGACAAAAAGCTCTCTAGGAGGAATTTGGCCTTGGAGGATAGTAAGAAATTTTAAGAAATGCTCTTTCAGGTAGGGAGAACAAGAAGGCCAAATATAAGAAATATGCCAGGCAAGGCTAGAAAATCGATACCAAGTAAATTAGAGGGTCTTATTGAAGGCGAGGGAGGTCTTTTTGCAAAGGTAGCTGAGACCAGGTTATGGTTGGAGGGCCTGGAATGCCGTGATGATGAGCTCCACCTTATGAGCAAGGCTCTGAGTCAGGATGGGATGGGATGAGATCATGTTTTAGGAAGTGCTGGTGTCAAGAGGGGGTTGAGAGGCCAAAGAGCTTTGCAATTTATAAAGCATCTTCACATATGAGTCATCTAATTCTCTCCTGGCAAATAGTTTCTCATGAGGCTTTTAGAGACTGTTGCAGGGCAACATTCAGAAGTCTGCACAGACTAGAGTTACAGCAATTAAAAAGAGTGAGCTACTGGCGCCAGAATGGTCAGACAGATCAATGAAGCAGAATGCAATATCTGGAATTGGACCCAAGTATTTATATTTATGCATAAATTTAATATCTTATCAGAGTGAAGAAAAGAATAATTTAATAAACAGTTTTAAGACAATTGTCTAACTACCAAGGGAAAAAATAGATAAGAAGCCTGCCTAACAATTTTAATAAAAAATTTTTTTGAATGGATAAACAGTGAATCTTGAATTTTAGCATACATTTAATAATCTGCAGAGTTTGTAAAAAGGGAGGCAGAGTGAGAGAGAGAGCAAGAAAGAGAGAGAGAGACTCTCAGACATTGTGACTGAGTAGCTCTAAACTGGACCACAGGAACTAGATTCTACTGGACACACAGTAATAAATACATGCGTAGAGATTTAATATAAAAGATGTAACTATGAAAGCATTAAAATATAAATTAATATTTATCTCAGTTTCCTCATTCCTCCCATGGGACATAGCTACAAATTCTGGACACTATATTAAAAGCAAACACAGGAAGGTAATCAAAGGTTGAAAAAATGGCAAGCGGGCTAATCACCTCAGGAGCTGAGGCATCTTCTCTAGATTGCATTTCGTTTTGGCCTCGTGAATTGCAGACCAAATGGTGGAGAAGCCAGAAACTCAGAAACACTATCACGGGCAAAGAAACAAACAAACAAATGTCCCAAAGATTTTCTCCAGCCAAAGGAGCCAGGAAGAGGGAGCCCAACAGGATAATATCTATTCTACCAGAGTCAAACACTATAGCCTCACCCCGCCAGAAAAAAGCAGAGTCCAGAACTCTGTCCCCCACTTGAGGGAGCCAAGGCCTTCTCTGTTGCAGTCACATCAGAGAATGCCTAGTGGACAGTGGGCCCAGCTAAAATGAGTTATTCCCCACAGCATCACTGGAGGCCATGAAGTGAGCAATAACTAGGCACCTCTCCCCTACCCAGCCCCAGCAGAACAGCAGAGACCAGAGAGCAACACTGCTTCCCACCTCACCCTGCAGTAACCAGGAGCCTCTCTTGCAGGGTACCAACAAAGGCCAGAAGGTAAACTGGATCATAATCACACAGGGCAATATTACCTTGTTTCTCCTTGCCAGAACAGTGTCAGAGAAAAAAATGCTGTATTAAAATATTTAAATAAAATCTACAGTCATTTAGCATATGTATTCATTATTATCTGTGTATTTCCCATTACTATAATAAGATATCTGAGGCTGGGTACTTTATAAAGAGAAAGCTTTACTAACCTCAGTTTTGGAAACTGAAATTCCAAACAGGTTTTGGCCCTGGAAAACTTCCTCTTGGCTGCATCATCCCTTGGCAGAGGGCATCATGTCAGAGCATGCATGAGAAACAGAGAGATCACCTGGCAAAAAGGGAAGTTACCCAAAAAAGGAAGTTATAGCAGGAGTAGAGGAGAGAGGCAGGCTTGCTCTATTTTTATAACAACCCTGTCCCAGAACTAACTCATGGTTCTGTGAGAAATGCCTTCATACCTTCTGAGGGTAGTACCTCCAATGAACTCCAATTAGGTTTGCCCCTTTGAAGGCTCAGCACCTCTCACACCTCTGTACTGAGAATACAGCTTCTGTCACATGAATTCTTGGGGTCAAACTCAAACCATACCCAAAGCCCAGCAATATAATTTCCAAAATATCCAGATTTAAATTGAAAATCACTCACCATGCTACCAGTAAGAATCAGGAAGAGACCACAGCTAGGATAAGAAAGAAAATTGTCAGATGCCCTTGTAGGTTAGGTGGTCCCATGTTCTAATACCTGGACCCTGTGAATGTCATCTTATTCAGAAGATGGGCCTTTGCTAGTGCAGTTAAGGATCTTGAGATGAGATTATTCTGGGTTTCCCAGGTGGACCCCAAATGGAATAACAGGTGTCTTACAGGAGACAGCAGACAGCACATAAGCACAGGGGAGTAGGCTCTGTGAACACAGAGAAAGGATTGGAATTGGGCAGCCTAAAGCCACGGAATGACAAGAGCCAGCAAAAATTGAAAGAAGCAAGGGAAAATTCTTACCCAGAGCCTGCAGACAGAACATGGCCCTTTCAACAACTTGATCCAGATTCTGGCCACCAGAATAGTGGAGCGGGGGGGATGCTGTATTAGGCTACTAAATGCATTGTCCTTTGTTGCCTTTGGGAACAGTCATATGAAACGACTGAAGACATGAACGCCAAGATGAAACAACTGCTAGAATTATGCAACAGGGATGTTAAACTGGTCATCATAGAAATGCTTCTATCTGAAACAAATTTAAAAAGTAGAAGGTATAAAGAAACAAAAGGAAAATTTAGAACTAAAAAAATGTAATAACTGAAAATTTAAAAATTTTATGATTGAGTTTAGTTAATAGAATAGAGGTGGCAGAAAGAATCCATGAACTTGAATACAGAAATACAGAAATTACCCAATTGAATAAAAGGCAGGAAACAATCTGAATAAAGAACAAACAGAGCCTCAAGGACCATAGAAGTAAAACAAAATATCTCACATTTGTGTCACTGCAGCCCCAGAAAGCAAGAATCCTCAGGAATGTTGGGCTAAAACACCATTAAAAGGTTAAAGACAAAAATGGAAAAAAATAATTCCTCCATGAGATAGACAAAAGAGTCAGTATTCCTGGACAAGATCTAGTTTAGGGACCTTCTCTGCCCATATTCCTTCTAGAAACCCCTCTCAAAGGGATCTTTCTTACAGTCCTTGAGCAAGTTTTCAGCCAACCTGACTGGACAGAGATGGTCACGTGATAAAGAGTCACTTATCCGTAGGTTACCAACAACCCATCACAAATCTTTCCAGGAATAAAAGAGGTGACAGTTATCTACTGAGCCATTCATTTTCTCTCTCAACTGATGCTATAAACTACAGATGTTCCTTGACTCATGATAGGGTTATAATCTGATAAACCCATAATAAATGGAAAATATTATGTCAAAAATACATTTTGACCTAACCTGCCAAGCATCATAGCTTAGAACATAGCACACTGTAACCCTGCCCTCCTGACTGCATGGCTGATTGGGGACAGCAGCTCACTACCACTGGCCCGCATTGCATGAGAGTCTCATTCTACATACCATAAACCCACATGTCACTTTCACACCATCATATAGTCAAAAAAAGCCAGGCGTGGTGGTGCACACCTGTAATCTCAGCACTCGGGAGGCTGAGGCCAGAGAATTGTTGTGAGTTCGAGACCAGCCTAGGCTACAAGGTGAGCTCAAGGCCAGCCTGAACTACATAGTGAGACCCTGTCTCAAAAAAGGCAAAAAAAAAAAGCATATAGTCAAAGAAAATAATAAGTCAAACTGACCACACGTATAGCTACTACAAGTATAAAATACCATATGGAGTTAGGGCTAAGGTGAAAATTATCAGAAAACCTATACACCAATTGACAAGATATTGTGTCAATAATATATTGGTAAATATTAAAAAGAAAATCTGAAAACAAATATACATATGCCAAAACATGAAAAACGAAGTAGAGGTAAATAAAGGAAATTACCCAATCTGCCCTTGTTTTTTTGCTAGTTGTTTGGTTTTTGTTGTTGTTGTTGTTGTTTTTGCTGATTTAAAGCTTCTACTATTCTAACAACAAATATGGATCACTTCCATAATTGTTAAAGTGAGCATAACTTGAGAAACTGCAACCGTTTTCACTTTTGTTTTGTTTGAGTTTAGCTTTCATTTGAAATTCACATAACCTATAAATCCTAGTCTAGTTTTAGCTGAGAAATTAGATAAATTTTAACACTAAAATTAGATTATGAGTGAAAAAGGCCCCTTCCATCCACATAGTAAGTGGAGCTGGTTAGAGTAAAGCCGTTTTTTCTTAGTCTGTGGGCCCTGTATTAAACTCTTACTACCAGCAAAAGCTATGGTGAACAGAACAAAGGGAAACATGTTTGTAAGAATATATGATATGGATAGAGCACAAAATGTATCATACTTATTGTTTTTTTGCCACAGTCAAATACTAGATTACGAGACCAAATCACAAAATAATAAAATTGACTTTGTTGAACACATGTGCATGCATGCCCGTGGGTGTGCACGCGTGCGCGTGCGCACACACACACACACACACACACACACACACAGGCACATCAAGTCTCCTGCAATATCCAGTGTAATAGAGATGAATTCCCAGAACAGGGTTCCCCAAGGCAATAATCACATAGATTAAATTAAAGCAATTGTTGAAAGTCATTCTGTAGCTTTTACAGGAACTTCTCAGAATCTAGAAAAATCTCTTGCTCAGCGGTAACAAAGTTGTAATTGAAAGCTGTACCTTTAGGACCACAAAAGAATCATTAGAAGAACCACTACTATCACGTAAAGTACCAGACCTAGTAATTTATACTGAAACCTCACTCGCCCCTAGCTAGTAGGTATGGCCCAAGTTACCCAGAAAAATGTATGAGCCTCTCCATTTGTGGAGCGTGAAGCACATTTGGTGTTGTAAAAGAAAGGAAACAGACGCTGGCTGAGGTCCTGGCCTCTGTTCCGCGTGACACCAGTGCTTTCCTCCTGCTGCACGCGAGGGAACACGATCCACCTCACACCCCTGAAGACGAGGGCGCGTGCCCTTTCCATGTTAAGGATTTCGTTCATAATTTCCGGCTGCAGCAAAGGTGCGGCGATAACAACAACAGGCAGGGCGGAGCTCCCAGGAGTTAGCATGGCAGGTAGGGTCCCCCGTCCTCCTGTGCTTCGGATCGTTCAATCTTCGCTTTTACCTTGCAGAGGTCTCAATTGTCTCCAACATACCAGAGGTAACCAAAACTCAGAATAAAAGAAGTTATGGGGACATAATTTAATTTAAATTAGCTAAGGACTGAGAAAGCCCAAAAAGTGAAGACATTCACATAAGACTTCAAAATATTCAGATTTACACTCAGTCCCCGCACCCAGAGAGTGTTCCTCAGTAAATGCTACCTGCTCCTCACCCCTATCCCCACCCTCACCCCCACCCACCATGCCTGCCTCAAGTTTCAGGTATGGCTTAGCACCTTCTCCACTACCATTAGGACCTCTTCCCAAGAACGACTGCTACATTTGGTCCTTTAAAGTAGAAACTGAAAATACTGTTCTCTCTCCTTGGAGAATTCCATTTCCATCAGGAACGCCTTTGGCTTCGCACCACTGGTGAAGCAGTAGTCCTTTCTACAATTTTTTTCCCTTTCTATACCTTTGAGATCCCAGGAGCAGGCATCACAAATGGACGGAGCAGGCATCACAAATGGACGCTGCAGGACAAATAGGATGTCAGAAAGAGTACCCTCAGTACCAGCTATGTAATTTGCAGGAGCTGGCACAAAACAAAAATGCAGTCTCGTGTGCAAACATGATTAAGAATTTCAAAACTAAGATAACAGAGCATGAAACCAAGCACAGGGCCCTTGTAAGCAGGGTACCTTGGGCAACTGTCACTGCCCGCAAAAACAAGCCCAGCCCACTGGACTAATTTCTGCCATGGTCTGGCCTCTCCTGTTCAGACCCAGAGCCATACCTCGGGCTTGTGCTTTGGAAGTGCAGACCCCTGTTTTCTCCTGCCTTCCTACCCTCTACCTCAAGGCCAGCCCCACTCTCCTCTGCATCTCCTCCCACAATCCTGCTGCACACCAGTGAACACTACCCATCTCACGCCCCTGAAGGCGAGTGCATATCTCCTTTTCATGTTAAGAATTTCATTCACAATTTCTGGGCTGCAACAAAGGCACAGTGATAACAATAGGGAACATGGAGTTTCCAAGAGTTACCATGGCAGTGTCCCCTGGTCTCCCCGGCCAGACTGCCTTGGGAGGCGTCCCACCTAAGGTACTTCTGGCTTTCATATGTGGCAGTGAGACCCATACACCAGCCCTATCCCATGGAAAGGCCTTGGGAAGGCAATGCCGCTTATGGTGATTCTGATGCAGAATCCAGAGCCAGGGCACAAGCAATGAATATTAGTTCCGTTCTTCGGCACCTGTCTTCCAGCCAGCTCTTTACCTAGCTTCTCCAAGCCTCAGTTCTTAACCTGTGATGTGGGGATAATAACATAAGCTAGGAGGAGCAGACTAAAACCTGAGACTCGGAGGAGCGTGAAGCTAAAACCATACATCCTGGCATTTTCAACCTCTCCCCATCTAGCCATCTGACCAAAATGTCCATAGTTCCAGGGCAATAAGATAAGATAAATGAAAAGCAACAGAACATGCTTTTATGGTGACCATTCAGGGGTTCCTACTGGAAACCCCACCTCTCCACCTCCCTGGAGATCTGGACTGCACTGGACAGCACCTGGGATGGGGATTTCAGGGAGGGTATTTAATTCAAGTCCCTGAATTTGAGGCAAAACCACGACTCTGTAATCACCCCCCTCCTATGACACTAGCTGCTACAACATCGGGATAAAGGCCAACGTAGGATATTTCACAGTGATACAGCCACAGCGAGTCCTCACTGGGAGCCAATGCAAGAGAGTCACCAAAGGGAGCCACAGTAGCAGCAGCAAAGGAAGGCACTTGGTTTCGGAGCCCCATAATACCTGCCTAGGCTGTGTTCCCTACCACTGTCCCATAGCCCAGAGCAGAGGATGAAACAAAGGCTGAGCTGCCAAGGGTTCATTTGGTAAGTGATGCCCAGGAGTAGCTGTGAGGGGCAGGGAGTGGAACAGAGTAGCACACTATCAACTTCCCAGGATAACTGGGTTTTGTGAAAGTTCAGCAGAGACTGCTTAGAAAAAGAAAGAGGGCAGGGAGAGAGTCAATGTTAAGAAAAAACACCCTCAGTACCAGCTATGTAATTTTCAGGAGCTGGTACAAAAATAAAAATGCAGAGTCTCATGTGCAAAATTGATTAAGAATTTCAAAACTAAGATAGCAGAGGATGAAACCAAGCACAGGGCCTTTCTAAACAGGGTAACTTGGGCAATTGTTACTGCCTATGAAATCAGCCTGGCCCACTGGACTAATTACATTATCAATAGACTTTCTCCTCCAATGGCCAAAAGTTAATTAACATTGACTATGGTGCTTCTAGATGGAGCTCACATTGTAAGCCAAAACGTCAGAGAAGTCCCAAGGTACAAAATGACTTGTAGACAGTTGAAGCCAAGGAGAGTCTCCCTCTGGTTACACTTAGCTGATTGAAGTCTGTCTAGCACTAGTCACTGCAATAAAACCTGAAGCAAAATGTAGGACCCAGGGAATCTGCAATGTCCAACACAGAGAGAGGGTTATTGTGAAGATGAACAGGTAAAAGATGAATATAAATGCGCTTAGTTCAGAGTCTGGCACACAGCAAGTGGGCAGGTAATGTTGGCTTTTGTTACTATAGGTAGTTTTGCTAGACAGGCCCTTTCCCCCTCAAAGCTGAAGGTATTATGCAGTGGAAAAACAAGCGTCATTTTCCCTCTACTTGACCACCTACACATTGGAGTCTCTCCAGATTTGGTGACACAAAAGACCCCAGGCTTCTCAGCTGGATGTGTCCACGCAGGATGTTCATTCCACTCTTCTTTTCCATGGGAAGCTTTATGTTTCAAATAACCAAAAGAACATAAAACATGTGCAATTGAGGAGTGGGCTAGAAGCTGTTGAACACTTTTCCTCTTTCTTTCCTTTGCAGCAAGGTGACTATGCAGTGAGGTTGTAATCACAGAGAGGTTTCTTCAGTCTAAAGGTAGCAGAAAGCAAATAGCCATTGATTTACAGCCCAAAAGATACCAGGCAAATAAATGAGAAATTTAATCAGCCTGGGATGATCAAGAAAATCTTCCAAATTACAGGAGACATAGTGGTCATTCCAACATCATTACTCCGATGTGAAGACTCATGTGAGTTAAATTTGAAGGCAATAACCTCAAGCAGAAAGAGTCCCAGTCTCAGATAATTTAGCTTTCAAATCCTTGGGATCCTCAGACTACCTTGCACATTCTCTTTTCCAAAGCAATCCTCTCAGTTTTTTCCCCGCAGCATAGTATAGCAATTAATAGGAGCATGGGTCTTATTGTTGATACCTAGAAGTCCTCCAAGAGCCTCATGCGCTCACAGGCAGGTATTTGGGAAGGTAATTGATTTATGGGGATTTGTAGCTGAATTGCTATTAGAAGGTAAGGTCTGGCCAAAAAAGGTAGGTTCTGGGGGTGCGGCCTAGAAGGGTTTATTTCCTTCAATCTCCTTTTCTTTCTAAGCTTCTCCCTGCCAGGACATGAGCCTCTACTCCTCTGCCATGCCCCTCTGCCATGCTGCCCTTCCTTGAAGTCACTAGATTATGGACTGAAACCCCTAGTACTGTGAACCATAATACACCTCTCCTTTAATTTATGGGTATTGGGTATTGTGTGGCAGGAATGAGGAAACTGCCTAAGGCAGTGGGGAAAGGAGTGGTCTGGCTAAATTTTCTAGTTGGAGAAAAGCTGGTTCCTAAAACTCTGTCTGTCCCGTGAAATTTCCAAAACATCTGAGTCCACTTCCCTACATCTCAAAGTGGATCATAGGAGACAGAATGGGTCTTTTGTTGTAAGAGTCAATCTCTTCTATTTTTTCAGGGCTTCTTCATTCTCAAAACTGAAGAAGAGTAATACTATGAACATGAAATGGCACGGTTCAGAAGTCAGATGTCCAAATCCCCAGTCTGTCACTTACTAGCTAAGCAATGTTATCCAAATTACTTACCCTCTCTAAGCCTCCCTTTCTTTCTTGTGAAGGTAACAGCATCTATACTGCATCCTATGGCTTGGATAAGGGCCTCCCAAAGGCTCATGTGTTAAAGGCATACTATCCACCTTGGGTACCACTGAGATGGCAGAACCTTTACCTCAGGTGTTTGTTGTAGTGATACAATGGTAATATACCACAGATGCTTCACAAGGGTGACACAGATCTAATCATCCTCAGGACTCACTCTCAGGGCTGTGAAAGCACATAGAAAATGTATAGAAGAGGGTGTTGGGTCTGCAATGATGCCAGAGGCCTTCTGAGAGTTTCTTTACCAAAAGAAATTCTTCAATATCTCCCTTTTTTTCTCTCACTTAGCATTTAAAAAATAGAAAACAGGAAGAACTACCCTCTGCTCAGATAGTCTCACAAATGCATGAATTTAGACGTCTTGAAGGTCTCTCTGCTTATGCTCTGTGAAAGACTAGAACAGCTCTTAACAGTTTTAGAATCCAGGAGGCAGCTTCCATTCCATGTGGCTTATGAGATACCTAGGCTGTTCTCCCATGGGGTAATCCCTGGAATTCCAGATAGTGCTTATGGGGTTGCTGACTGGGTTGTAGTACTAAACTCTAAAGATAAGAGACTCACAGATCTGCAAAGTTGGAAGACACCTTAAAGGCCACCTTAAAAAAGTAGTTCTTGATGTTTTTCATTTCCATGTTTCTGAGGCTTATAACATGCTACCATTCATGATAGTGATTATAGTGACTACTAAAATAAGTAATGGTACCTCAGCCAGAACTCATGACTCCAAATGTGAACTGGGTGGTGATTGTGATAGTGTAGAGATGGAGACAGAGAGGGAGAGGAAGGAGAGGGCGAAGTAGGGAAAGAGAGAGCAGGGAGGAGAAAGAGAAGGGAAGAAGGGGAGGAAGAAGGGAAAGAAGAGAAGGAAGAAGAGGAAGGAAAGGAGAGGGAAGAGTTAGGAAGCACAAACATTTTGAAATCCAGACAATTCTGGCAGGTCTTCCAACAGACCATCCTAGGAATCAAAGACAACTTCCCCAAGAAAGAGCTCTTTGAACTAAAGTTTGGAGTTTGCTTGGGAAATAACCATATGAAGAGAAATGGGATTGAGAAGAGCATCTTATCCTATGGGCACAGCTTTTCCAAAGGCATCTAAGTGAGAGGAAGATGTGGAGAGCAGTTGAGTGAATGAAAGGGCGTGTATGGCTGGACAGAAGGGTTAAAGTTGAATGCCATCAGCTTAATATACTATGCTAATGATTTGAGATGTCATCCTCAACCACAACAGGGAGACAATGAGCAGCTTCAGTTGGAGGAGGAACACGAATTGGTTTTGCCAAGAATGAGCTTTGGCTCCAGTGAAAAGAGTAGATTTCAGGGATATCATCTAGGTAGTGTATGCCCAGTCAGGATGAGGTACTGTATTGCATTAAGGAATACCAGTAGAGATTCAGAGAGAGATTAATTCAAGACCCTCAGTGGGTAAAATGGAGAGGAAATGAAGGAGACATATGAATCAAAGGTACATATTAGGTTCCTGGCCTTCAAAATTGGATTGTTCATTGTGCTAGATAGGAACCTTGCAGTAGGATATATGCAGAATTAGTCTGGACATGATTATTACAAAGTGTTTCTAAGACATCTGCTTGGAGATATTACAAGCCTTGAAGGTCTGGGTGTGATGTTTAGAGAAGCAATTTGGACTCAAGTTAGAGACTGGGGATCCAAGCCACCGGCATGAACAAAGATGTCTAAGCACAGACTAAAGGGTGAGGAGAGACCAGGAATTCTGACTAATATCATGACTAATTCTTGACAGGAATAAATGTCTTGAGACTACCATTAATAAAGGTCTTGAGAGGAGGGATTACCATTCTCTGTCCAAGGAGCATATAAAGCACCCTGGAGAAACACTCTAACTCAAAATGATGACTTTTATTGAAGAAGCTAGAATCCATTGGGGGGGGTATCTTTGCACATTAGGAGAAAGACAGCGAGACATGTAAAATATAGAACACCAGTTATAATTGAAGTTCAGATAAACAAATAATTTTGTTGGGAATGCACTTAAACTAACAAAACTATTTTTGTTTATCTGAATTTTGACTTCAAGGAGTATATGAATTTGCTAAAGCTGCTATAAAAAAATACTATAGACTGGATGACTTTAACTACAAATATTTATTTGCATAAATAGAAAAAATAATTCTGAAGATTACAAGTCCAACAACAAGGTTTCATCACTCTTTATTTCTTCTGAAGTCTCTCTTTTTGGCTCACAGAAGGTCATCTTCTCCTATTCTCCCTGGCCTTTTCTCTGTGAATACACATCCCTGATAACTTGTTCCCTAACCCCCTGTTCCTATTAGGAAATCAGCAATATTGGATTGAGGCCTCACCCTTTCGACTTCATCTTGAGTTCCTCCCTCACAGCTTATTTCCAGATACAGCTACAGCGTGGGGTAGAGCTCGACATGTGAATTTCAAGCCAAAGAGTCAGTCCACGATTCAGCCCATGACAAGCACATATGACATTTAACTGTTAGTGTCTCTCTTAATACATAAAACAACCGCACTGTGTAAGAATGCATATGTAGAGACTTCCGGGAAGATGGCGACTGGGTAGGCAGCAGAGAGAGAACCTCCCAGAGGATTACCACCCAAACAATCAAATATAGCAATATGAAGACAGAAATGAGGACTTCCGGGAAGAAGACGACCAGCCGAGAGAGTGAGTGCGGAGGGAAGAACGGCTTCAGCTCCTGAACCCGACAGAGAACACGCTACTGGGACAAACTGCGCCAAACCGGGCAGCGCTCCGGGATCCCGCTCAGAACCCCACCCCCGCAGCCAGCGCTGTGCGAACTGGAGCAACAGCGACCGGCCGGCGCGATTTCTGAGTCGGGGAAAATCTCCATCCAGGGAAAAACATCTGAACGGCACTCCTGTCTGCACGATCACAGTGTGAGTTAAGTGCGCGCTCTAACCGGTTTTTCCTGAATCGGGAAGAAGCTCAGCCCAGCGAGAGACATCAAAGCAGCTTCAAGGACTGCGGGATCTCCCGGGTGGGAAGACCTACTTAGGCGCCCCAACGGGTTTTGTGAGGGGGAAGGAGCTCCACCCAGGGAGGAACACTTGAGTGGCGTATCTGCAAGAACCCTGGGGTGGCGAGCTGTTTATTCGCCCCGGCCAGGTCTTGGGGTAGGGAGTAGAAGCGGAAATCTCAGCAGACAGCTTAAGGGACATTCTCCCAAAGAGAAGTAACCATTGGAGCAGCCTCTGCAGCAGACCTTTGCCTGCTGAACTGTCTGTGGAATTTATAGCTCCACATTTTGAATCTGATA
>PVLD010026083.1:0-22723 GCA_004027595.1 Dinomys branickii | reverse complement strand
GGGGCTTTCCCTCGTCTCGCCCCGGCAGCCTGGTCCGCCCTACCACATCTCCCCCGGCATCTCAGAGAAATACGCCCAGTTTAAACTTCCCAGCCGAGGTCCCGGCATTCACGCTCGCCAAGTCTGTCTCGAGCTGGTGGTGTTTATTAAGGAGGTTCGCTCCCTTGCTGCTCACCTGGTCGCCATCTTCCCCGGATCCAATGATTGCTTTTCAGCAGTAACATATTAACACACTGAAATATGCAGATAACAATAAGTAACAGAACAGCCATATGTAGCACAGTCATATGACTGACTTTGGATAACAGTTCCAGGAATGGGTAGGAGTAAGAGAAGGAACCATTGCTTTTCACTATGTGTCTTTTCATACAACATTAATTTTTAAATTCTAAACCTGCATTATTTAATCAGAGCAAAGCTTGTGTTTTTTAAAGCCAGAGAGTTTAGTGGATCTAAAGTATTCAAAAATGGAAAAAGAAACATGTTGAAATTTTATTTTTGTTTCAGGAGTTTTTTAATATTATAAGGCATAGGAAATGGATTTACCAACTGCCTCTGGATTTCTGTACTTGAATTCTAGATACCTTAAGAGAAAAACACATGGTCACACGCATTCCTTTCCTTCCTTCCTTCCTTCCTCCCTCCCTCCCTCCCTCCTTCCTTCCACACCTAGATTAAAAATCACCGTTGGCTCCCCAGTTACCAATCTTTAGGCTATATCCTCCCTCCCTCACCCCAAATTTTGTAGTCTCTAAATATCTCCAAACTCTGAAACCTCCATGCTTCCAAAGCTTTATTTGTTCAGGCCTCCATCTCATCTAGTCTACAATAATTACAGCCCCTAACTAGTGCCTAGGCTCCATTCTCCTGCACTCTCACACTACAGCACATCTTATTAAGTTGCTTCTCCTAATATACTTCAGGAGCCTCCATCCCTACAGAAGAAAACCCTTCCTGGAACATGGGCGATCCTTCACTATCTAGCCCTTTCTACCTATCTGGGTTTAATTTGTGTCACTCCCTCCTCACACCTGTGTTCCAGAAACAGTTCTAGTCATTTAAGCTCAGGCTTCCCCCTCTCCAAGGAAATCTCTCAGTCCCATTTCCCCTACCTCCCTAGCCTCCTGGAAATGTCTCATTTTCGTAAGAATTCACTTTCTTGTAGACTATCATATACATATATATCTTTATTGTAGCATTTAATCAATGTATCATAATCTGTCTCTCAATCATCTCCCACATTAAACTGCCTCATTCATTATTAGAGGTTAAGCTCTCAGCTTGACATACAATAAACAAACTGTGTAATAAAATGCCATTCAGATGTCTAAGCACACCTATGATTACCTGTTAGAGACGAAGGCAAATGTCCACAAAAATGGGAAGAAAAATGGAAGGCCAATTTGCCCTGCTGAGATAAGACTACAAAAGGATAGCAACATTAAACTTTTACCTGTGTTTAACAGCTTACTGTCTGATTACACAAGGCCTACAACTTACTGCTTGCAAAGAAAGTATGCAACATTGATTTGCTTTTGGGATTTTGGACTAGGTCCTTGTATAAACATTAAAATAGCTTTCTCTTAAGTTTCATCAATGATACCTTATGTAATATGTATGAAATATGGCAAGGCAAATGCCCCAGTAAGATCAGTATCACAGTGATGTCTGTGGCAGCACAACTCTAAGCTAGAAGGCAAGACACCAAACAGCTCACACAGATGTTGCAAACAGTGCATATTTTAAGACCAGAACACACTAAATGATCCAAGAATCAATTTATCTGCAAACAAGAACATAGGCCCTGATCAACTAAGGGGTAAATTTAGGATTTATTAAAATAGTAACACTTTTATTCAATACAAAATCAGTTTTAGTATACTTTTGAAACAAGTTAATTTTTAAAAATACAATAATTTCACTAAGTTCAACATAAAATACTATGAAGCTTTTGTTCATATAAGGAATCTGAAAACCCGCAGTGTACCAAGTTATTTATTAAGTCTTCTCAGACCATGGAACATTATCATGTCAATGTAAGAAGTCCCTGTGTATTTACCCTCAGACCTCTACACCAAAAATGCTCACTTCTCAAACACATTCAGGAAATCCTTCCATTCTGTTTAATACTTCTGGAACATGAGCAGATGTGGCCCTCTGACATGCTACATCAGCCATGTTAACCTGAACAGAAGCTTTAAAGCCACTATGTGCTTCTGTCCACTCTCCTGCATCTGCCAAGAATGGCAGGATGGAGAAGAGCTGCCTGCTCTCCACAATCAGATGACATATAAAGAGTGATAGCCAACTCGCAGCCGCTAATGTAACCCGAGCAAAAAACAAACCTTTGTGGTTATGTAATCTCCTGAAATTTAGGAGTTATTTTCATAGACTGCTGACTACTGTTAAATGGGAAGTTAAACTAAAAATTACACCCTCCAAATTAGTTCTAGCAAGCAAATGCACTAGAGATCTGGAAGGTCCAATCCAAGCAAAGAACACATTGCTGCTGAGGGTTCTGTAAAGAGACGTAAGAGGAGTTTGTGGCAAATTCCACATTTTGGTGTCTGCTCACTAAAGTCAGGGAAGAGGGAGAGAGGATGATGATCTAAGAATAGCAGCAATGACCACAGCCTCGTCTCTAAAACACAGCCATGGAGACCACCCTCACTGGCTTCTACCTCTCCAAACTTTCCAAAGATTTGTAAAGTACCTACCTAATACGGGGAGTATTAAATTACTTCTTGCTGTGGATGCTCAGTATAGTTTCTTGCATTGAACTATGATAAAATATTAAGTCAAGCCTTAGGTAGCTACAGTAAGTAAACGTGCAAAAACTAGGAAGCTAGTTTTGGGTTTCTCACCTAACTGAATTTAAAGGCAATGGTGATAACAGCCACCCTGGAAAACATAAAGTGTCGGAAGCATGTAGCCACGAAGAGTTAACTAAAATGTATCTGTGGACATCTGAATAAAGTTCTTAGAGAAAACAATTTGGCAAACTGCTATGGTAGCTGTGACAGAAACGAGATACAGGGCCCACAGAATGGGCTGTCTGACCTGTCAACAGTTGAAAGTAAAAGCAACAATTAGCTTCAATGAAGGGAGGACCAAAGAACAACCATGGCTGCCATCAAAAGATGTCCTTACCTTTTACAGACACTGGACTGATCACTATAAATAAAAAACAGAATCGTCTAAAGGTTATAGAATTATCACATAAATTTAATTCAAAGCTTAGACACACGAAAGCTAAGAGTAGTGACTGTAATACAGTAGGACTCTGAGAGCACAAACTGTGCCAGTTTGGTGCAATCTGATTATCTGAGACTCCTAACCTCACCAAGCTCACTGAGCCTTCTTTGCCTAAGAAGCACCCCTCCCCACCAGCATCAGGCTAACTTTATATAAATGAAGACCCTGACTGAAAGACACACATGCTCTCTCAGATCTTATACCTCAAGCAGCCTCTCTGCCTCTAGACCTCTAATTTGAATCAGATTTTCAGGGGAACAAGTACCAACCCTAAGTGAACAGGAAACAACTTACATTTCAAAAGGCCTACCAGACTCACACCTTATACGGATTGGCAGAAGCCTGAAGACTTTACAGGTGGAAATGGGTCCTGAAAGGGCCAAATACAGACGAAATTCTAAATAAGACTGGAGTTACCAAAAGGAATGTACTTAATAAACATTCTCTATCCACTGTACCACCTCAAAAAGCTAGGCATGGCTCTTAGTTTGATTAATTGACTAAAATCCGAACTCAACATTTGCCTGCATGAAAAACACTTGGAACTCCGCTTCAATTTTTAAGAGCAGATTAGGCACAAAAAGAGAGATCAGTAAGCATGAAAAAAAAATCAATAAAAGCTACCAAAACTAAAGCACATGAGGAAGGAAAGAGAAAATGAAGACATGACTCAAAGTATAACAAGCGATCTAACATATGCGTAAGGGGAGAGGGGCCGAGGAAAAAAAAAGGTCATTTTCCAAAGCTGACAAATTTTAAAACCTCACAAATCTAGGAATCTCTAAAAACATAGACGTAAAGAAAACCGTACTCCCTGCCCCAGAATATCAAATTGCTAAAATTTAAAGTAAAAAAATCTTTAAAATAACCAGAAGAAAAAGACATACTAGATAGAGAAAAACAATAGGACCATTTATTATAAAAAGACAATGGAAAAAAAGCTAAAGTTTTGACAGGAAAAACAAGTAAAAAAAGCTATAGATGCAAAACTCCGTATCATATTATTCAGCAAAAACAGCCTGAATATAAAATAACTTCTACAAACAAAAGCTGAATAAATTTAAGGCTAACAAAAACACACTGTAAGTATTAAAATCCTATGGGTTTTTTTTTTTCTTGGGCGGTACTGGGGATTGAACTCAGGACCCTGCGCTTGCTAGGCAGGCGCTTATTCCACTGATCTATATCCCCAGCTCCTATTAAAGTCCTATGGTGGAAGAAAAATAACACAGAAAATTGGATCAAAGGAAAGAACAGTTACAGAAATGACAACTGTTAAGGTAATATAAAATATTTCTTTTCCAGTTTTTCATAATTTAAAAATTAAATTTCACATATGATTCCACCAATACGAAAAATCCAAAAATATAAATCCACAGACACAGACGCATACTGGAAGACGCCAAGATATGGGACAGGAGAGACAGGATAAAACTGTTTAACAGGTATAAAAAGTTACTGTGAAGTGACAAAAATGTTTTGGAACAGGGAAGTAGTTTCACCACACTGTAAATGTGTTAAGTAATACTGATTGTACACCTTACAATGGGTGATTTTATACTATGGGAATTTCACTTAAATTTTTTTTAAAAAGGTACATAGTTGTTTTAGCAAAATTATGAACAGTATATATATATATAGAAGGGATGATATTTAAATAACATGACAACAACATGTAACAACAAGAGCATAAAGGGCAGGATTAAAGAAGTCAAGTATACTATTAGAATTTTACATTCTTTGTGAAGTTCTGTAATATACTATTATTTGAAGGTGTAGATTGTTGTAAATAACTTTAATTATAAATTGTATAATAAAGATAAAAGAGCATGCTAATAAGCCAAGTTGGAGACAAAACGAAGTCATAATAGTCTCAACATGGTAACTAAAAGGCAAAGTTTGCAAGACTAGATTTTTAAAAAGATCCAACCATATGTTACCTATAATGTACCTGATATATATAGCTTAAATAGTAACTAGAAAAGATCTCTCATGCAAACAGTAATCCTATCAGAAAGGCAGGTCTATGAGAAGGTCTATCAGAAAAGTAGTCTTACGGGGAAGGAACATTAGCAAGGATAAGGACAGACATCCCATAAGATAGAACAGTCAGTCCTCACGAAGACCAAGCAGGCTATAATAGCTTTCCCCACAACAGCCACCCTGCTTTTTACAGGGGATTCTTTTATCTTGCTTTTTCCTCTTTTACTTGCCACAAGCTCTCTCCACAGAACCAGTTTCTCCCTCTCTTCACTTTTATTTTTTCACAGAAACTTTACCATTGCTTAAAAAAAGGAGGAGGAGGAGGAAGGGGAGGCGGGGGAAGAGGAGGAGGACAGGAGTGAATGGGGGAGGGGGAAGAAGGTGGTAGAACCATCCCAAGCACAATATACAAAATGAAGGATTTATGAAACATAACTGCAACTCTGGCATACATGGTCAGCAATTTTTTACAAAGCTTCCAAAATACCTCAGTAAGGAAAGGATAGTCTTTTCAACAAAAGTTCTGACATAACGGGACATCCATACATAAACAGAGGAGCTTCAATCCTTAATCTCATAACTATACATACATACCAAGTGTTATGGTTGATACATTGTGTCAACTTGGGGAATCTAGAGGTTTAGCTGAGTGACTCAGGAGCAAGCCGGGGTGCTTGCTTTGTAAACATCCTGAGCCTGTGGAAGAGGAGGGCATGGAGATTGTGTGAGAGGTTCACGACCCCTGGGTGGGGGTAGGTTGTTTACAGTGTAAGGGAGAAAAGGAGGCTCCTTGCAGCCATTCCTCCCTTTTGCTGGTTGTTTTCGCGGTGCTCTGCTGCCCTGAACAGTTTGCCCTCTGCCATGTGTCACTCTGCCTCAACCAGCCAAGTATGGACTGAAACCTCCAGAAACTATTAGATAGATAAACCTTTCCTTCATTTTGGGTGTTGGGTATTTTGTCTCAGCAACGAGAAAAAAGTAACCGAGACACCAAGTCATAACTCAGGTCATAAAAGCTAAACATAAAAGCTCAAATTGTAAAATTTCTAGAAGAGAATGTAAGAGAAAAACTTCCTGACTTTGGGGTAGGCAAGTATTTCTTAGGATACAAAAGCACAAGTGATAGACAACATCAGTAAATTAACATGAAAATTTTAAAATGTCTGCTCTTTGGAAAACACTGTTAAGGAAAACGACAAGCCATAGAGAAAACACTCATTATGTACATCTGATTCAGCGTATTTTCAAAATTTACAATTTTTTAAATAGTAACACAAACCCAATATGATAAAAAGATTTGAACGATTCTCATAAAACCAGAAATCAATAAAAGGCACATGTGAAAGAAAAATGCAAAATTAAACCATAATGAAATACTACTGCTCACCCTATAGGCAAACCAGTGTTTAAAAGGCTGACACCAAGAATGTGGAGCGTGGCCTCCAATAAGCATCTGGAGCAACTGTCGCCATCACACACCACTGGTGGGAATGAACAACAGGGCAGCCAGTTATGGAAAATAATTTGGCAGTTTGCCATAAAGTTAAACACGTAACTAACGTATGATCCAATAAGTCTACAGGTAGGTATTTACACACAAATCTTTATCTACACAACCCTGAACATGGTTATGCAGAGCAGATTTATTCATAATAGCCAAAACTGAAAACTCAATGATGAACAAATTAATAAACTATGTGTAGTGTATTTTTTAAAAAATATTCAACCATAAAAAGGAATAAAATAACTGACACATGCAAGAATGGAATAATCTCAAAAACTGGGGAAGAGAGTAAACCCAAGCACAAATGTGTATGATTCCACTTATATGAATTCCTCTAGTGACAGAAAGCAGATCAGTGGGTGCCTGGAAGGAGGCCACGATTATAAACTGCAAAGAAATATAAGGTATGTTTTAGAGTAATGGAAATGTTCCTGCACTTGGTGGGGAGAGGAAGGGGATACTAGGAATTGAACCTAGGGCCTTTGCACTGAGCTACGTCCCCCGCCCATTTTTAAATATTTTGACCCAAGAATTTTGCTAAGTCACTACTTGCCCATATTGGGCTTTTCAACGTGCAATCCTCCTGCCCCAGCTTCCCAGAGTGCTGGGATTCAGATTACAGGCATGCACAACCATGCCTGGCTTCATTTCTTGATTAACATGGTAGTTGCTACTGAAGAGACAGTGCTCCTCCAAGCCTCCAAAACTCCTACACGTTTAAATATGCCAAGAATGCAAAGCCCTGAGCAATCCTTAAACCTAAGCTTTTCTGTACCTAGTAACCTTGAAAGATGAAACAGCATCTCCTCTTAACAAAGAGCAAGTTTGCTTTCTGCTTTCTCTAAAAGGAGGCCAAGTCAGGATAGCAGAGAGCTCAAGGCCTACTTGAGCTATACAGTGAGTTCAAGGTAGGCCTGACCTATAGACCTTGTTTCAAAAAGTTAGTTCTCCCAAGTTTTCCTTAGCTGCAACACAAGCCCATTAAGAGAACATCCATCTTGCTATAGTGTATCACCCTCATGGGACCTGGGGGAAAGTGAAATTTATGCAAATGTTCATTTTTATGCTGTCTGCTGTACTGTAAATAGTATATTCCTCTGTCTCTGACCCAGGTGTCTCCCAGCTTCTGTCAGCATCCAGTAAAAACAGTAATAGGCAAGCTTATCATTTGCAAGTACTTTGAGTAAAATCAAATCCCAGACCTATTATTGTGCATGGGGTCAAACTCATCAAACCACACACCTGACATGGGTACACTGTACTAAATATAAACCGAGGAGGAAGAGAAATGGTATAGAAGGAAAGAAACGGACAAGTAGAAAAACGAGAAGAAAACATGTAATACAGCTCCCTAACCTACTGAGGCTGGGCTGTACTCCACTAAGACCCCAAGTGGAATCCCCTAGATGTGTCCCATCCTATCAAAATGACAAATGGCACATCCCTGTGAGAACTACACAGGATGTACCAACTTCAAAGATTTGATGGTGATTGTTATGACACTAATTTCAATGTGGCTAAAGAGGAAGTGAGTCTTGGACAGACTGAAGAAGATTATAGTGAATCACATCTAGTGGTGACTCCAATTTTAACTGTTCCAGGTACAGTCTCATCATCAGGACAAACCAACACGGCCCTCGGTCATATGTAACACGTTTTCTAAACTTCAAAAACAGATCACCAAAAGTTCCTTTTATCTCACATTCCAGTAATACCTTTACTATCTTGGCTCAGAGCTGCATCAGCACTCTAGTTCTCTCATTATCTGATCCACAGAGACTCAACTCAACAGCACACAAGTCCACTACCCTGTTTCATACTACTTGGGTCCTATGTTTAACATGTCCTATTTTCTCAACTATTTATTAATACTCTTTGCCTATTTACTAGAGGTTGCTGCCCTTTTACTATCGATTTGTAGTCTCTTATCTAGTCAAATAGTAAGCCCTTGCCAATTATAGGCACTGTAAATATTTTTCTCTCAGCATTTCATCTTTTGCTGAATGAAAATTTTTTATTTTTATATAAACAAAGTCATTATTTTTTAACCTGTATAAGCTTTTGAATTGTTTAGAAGTCCTTCCTTGCCCACAGGAAAAGGGTTTCTTCAACATTTTCTATTAACTTTGTAGGTTTTTCTTTCCACACTTACGTCTATAATTCATTCGGAGTCCATCCTGTTTATAGTGTCAAGTTTGTTTTTTCGCTTACAAGGAGCCATCTTCCCTAACATATGACTCCTCTCTTCAATAATGTGTGATATTATCTTCATTTTAAGTTTTTTATATATATATATATAGTTTAAATACACACATATATATATTTCCCTGCCCTCTAATTTGTTCCTTTGTACTTATACCAGTTCTTCCACTTATACACACTGAGTTACTACTACAGTTTTAAAATATTATTTTAATTTCTGATAAGGCAAGCCAACCCCCAAAACGTATCTTTAAAACTGGTAATTCCCAAATTTTATTCACCTGCCATAAATTTTAGGTTTAGGTTACTGAGTTTGTCAAAAAAGCCAAATATAATTTTGATGGTATGCAAATTGAATTTCTAGATTAAAATGGAGAAAACTAATTGTTTATAATAATTAGATTAACGACACAGAACCTTCTGCCATTTATTTGGATACCCCTCTAGATCCTTACTATAGTTTTAAAGTTTCTCCTTAAAGGTCTTGTATAGTCTTAGGTTATTTTCCCAAGGATTTATAGGCTGTTTGCTATTTTGAACATGACCTCTACTTTTCACGACTTTTAGGGCTATAAGTTTTTTTTTGTAGGTTAACCTTAAATCTGAACCACTCCTCCACACTCTCACTTACCCTAACAATTTCTCTTTCTCATTAGTACCTCTTAGCAGTACCCGATGATCACACCCGGAAGTTGGTATATGTACTTTTTTTCATCTCTTCTCCGTTACGCCCCCTTCCCATCCCGCCATCTCTCGGTCCCCCTCCCCTTGGCAAAAAATCTCAGTACTATTGACTGATTTTAATAATTCTTAATAAATTATTCTCTGCAAAGTATTTTATTGCTTATGCTCCAGCCTTTATAACTTATTTTCCTTCCTTACAATTTTAACCAGGACCTTTCTCTCCATGTTAACTAGTAATGAATAGGGATATCTCTATCTTCTTACCATCTTAAAGTGTACGTATCTAAAATTCCTCCACTAATTATAATTTCCAGTACTTTTTTTTTGATACCAGGAATCAAACTCAGGATCTTGTGTTTGCCAGGCAGTCACTTGTGCCACTGAACTACATCCCCAGCCCTCCAGTACATTTTTGACAATGATTTTCATCTAGGTAGCTTCTACTACTAGCTTGCCAGCAGCTTTTGTCATAAATGCTGGATTTCATCAAATGAAACATTCTCCTACCTAATGAGAAATTACATTAACAGAAATACTGATGTTGAACTATGCTGACATTCCTAGGACAGCTATGGATTATGATTCTTCTTAACACGTAACTGTATTTGATGAGCTGGTACTGTGTGAGATTTGCACTTCCTTGCTAATAACTGAAGCATACCCATACTTTTATCTAGTTTTAGAATTATGATACCACTAAAAACAATAAAAATTAAAATTAAAAAAATAGAATTAAGCTACCACTAAACTCATAAAATAGGTTTGGCATTTTTTTTTCCTGTTTTCCATAACATGTAAAAAGGAATTAAGTGTTATTTAAGTTTGATATCTAAGTATCTGGATTCAGTTTTCAAAAGGGGAGGTCTTTAACAACACTACTTCAGTTTATTAAATATTTCAAGCTATTTCTTCTGATACCAACTTTCAGAATTGCTGTTTTCTAAAAATTACACTAGGCTTTCAAATTTATTAACATACAGTAATTATTCGTGTTCCTTCGAAAAGCCTTGTATTTGTAACTTTCCGTTTTCTACTTATTTTCTTCATACTGTCTTTTTTCTTCATCATCTTGTCAAAGGTCTGCCTAGCTTATTACTCTATTCAAAGAATTATCTTCTGGTTTGGCAAATTCTTTTGTTCTCAACTTCACTGATTTCTGCTCTTAACTCCTTTTTTAATTCTTGAAATTACTCTGTTAAGCACTAAAGCAAGCTTTCTACAGCATTTACATAAATTACTTTGCCACTTCGTACAAGGTCTATTTTCACAACAGGGCCTTTAACACAAAACACACAATATAAACGGTATTCTCATGTATACAAATCTTACCAACCACACCTACACATCGGTATCTGACTAAAGCAGTGTCTTGAAGGCAAGGAAGGTGGTGCGCTGTTCTCATAAAAAATTTGTGTAACACTGTGACTGCAAATCTGTATCAGGCAACTACTTTCTCTATGCAGCTAAGTGGACAGCTACTGGTACGGCTTGACAAAAATCAGTGCCTGGAAATGAAATCTCCAGTTGCTTTACCAGATGTCATTCAAAACTTGAGAAAAACTAACCACCATGACTAGAGAGGGGCAAAAGTACATTTTTCCCCCTAGCTATGGAAGGCCCTGGGGCAGTTGTAGACTAAAAAACACATTTTCGGCTTACATCTTTCTGCCGACTACGGAAGGCCCTGGGGCAATTGTTGACTTAAAAAACACATTTTGGACTTAAATCTTTCTGCCGGCCAACTGTTAACGATAAATAACAACGCAACCCAATACGCAACAAAATCCTGATTTGGGCATATGCTGAGTTGCTTATTTTTATGAGCAGAGGTCGCGAAAAGCGACCGCACACATCAGCTTCCAAACGGCTATCACAGCTCCCGCTGCTCTACGGAACGACTCACACCTTTCTCCGCTAGGACGCGGAAGTGCACGGAGAAGGCCGGGCACAGGTCCACTTTCAAGTTTCTCACTTGTTTAACTTGAGCCTGGGTAGCAGCATAAGAACACGAGTTGCCAAATTTCTTTTCCCTGTTCGGCTGTTCAGGCTGAAGGCCCTGCCCTAACGAAACTCAGGCAGTCTCATTTTCCCCTAACTTTTGAAGGCGAAACTTTACGCGAGGAAGGAGAAAAAAAAAAACTTCCTACTGTTGAGATGTGATACGGCTCGCGTTTGCCGCAGAACTCGGGGCCGCTCGCGCACCAGGCTGCCTCTCTACACCAGGTAACACAAGAAGCCGGGGCCGCCCGGGCACCGGCCGCGGACACCGCAGCGAGGGGGAGGGGGCGGGAACGGGGGGGAGAGAGACCCAGGCCGGAAACAAAGGGAAAGGGGCTGCTCCGAGGAGGGGTGGATTCGGCGTCCGGGTGGGGAGGACAGAGCCAAGGCTGCCGAGGAAAGGCTGGACTCACAGAACTTGGAGGTGGAGGTGTTGATGTTGATGGCGGAGCTGGGGGGCGGGGCGGGGGCCGCCTTAGCCGCGGCGTCGCAGCCCTTCAGCATCATAATCACCCCGTTGGCGTCCGACGGCGGCACCATCGGGAGCCCCTCCTTGGGGCCTTTCCTGTCCACGGAGACCGCGGGCACCGCCAGCAGCTGCCCGCCCGGAGGCTCGCCAGCAGCGACGGGAATCGACGAGGAGGGCGGCGGGGGCTGCCGGAAGCCGTCCACTGCGGCCTCCCAGTTGTTGTGGTTCTGGTCGTCCATCATCGCCTCGTAGATGAGCACCTCCTCCTCCTCCATGCTTTCCTCCATCCTGCCGGCCCCCGGCACCCGCCGCCTCACAGGCACCTGCCGCCCGTCTCAACCCCGGGCCAGGGGGCACCGCAGCTGGCTCGCGCTCACATCGCCGGGGACCTGGACGGGCGCTGCTGGGACGGCAGTGGCGCGCCGAGCCTGTTGCTCTCCGCCAGGCCAAATCTTCTGGAGACCCGGCTGGCCGCAGCGGGCGCTCCCGGCGATCGCGTCCTGGGAGAGGCAGCCGTAAAGCAGCAGCGCCGCTCACGACATTTTACAGCAGCTTCCAATAGGAGGTGGGAAAGGGGGCGGGGGAGCCGCCGGGAGGGCACGTGGTGCGAGGGAAGCGTCTGGAGAAAGCGGAGCGAAAAGGGGCGGGAGCAGTGAGTGACCCCACCCCACCCCACCCCACCCCCGCCTCCACGCAACAGGACAGAGGTTCGCCCAGCTTCGGCCCGGTGCAGCGAGGGGTGGAGCGACAGAGCCAAGAGAACCCTCATTGGCCCCGCCCCTGGTCGGCCTCAAGGGAGCCGGAAGTTTGATGTGCGCTTGCGCAATCGGGTTACCAAGACGACGAAGAGTGGAGTAGCTCTACAATCTGCCTGCAAATCTGGGCAGCTGTAGCTGTAGCGCTGCACAACCAGTTGGTCGCGTTTTTCTCCTGTTTGAGGGTTTTCTGGGCTCCGTACCTTCGAGTGCCTTGCAGGCCCTAACCTTTGCTTGAGGACAGGTATGGAGCCACAAGAGGCCTCCGGATCAGATTATAAATGGGTCAGAAGGCCTTAGATGGATTGTTCGCGGGCCCGTTCCTAAACCCTGTGGCCTCCAAATCGAGAATAAAAAATCAGGACGGGGTAATGAAATACACTATTGCGGTCGCCCCGCCCCGCCCCCTTGTTGGGGTTGAATTTGGAGTTTCCACTTGGCTAGGCTAGTCACTCTTTAGCATTCGTGAATGCTTTCAAAGTTCCTTATCTCGTCTATATACTGAGGCCAGAAATCTTTTTGAATGGCAAAAGTCTTTTCTAAAACTTCCTGCACTGTTTCAGAAATCTTGACTACAAACTGAAGGTGTGTGTCTCTTGAGGATGAAAAATGAAAAGTAACTTAATTTTTTCCTCAGTAAATTTGCATTCTCAAATTATAGTATTACATGAGAAATATGTTATAATTATTTGTTGGTGCTCATCTTAGCTAATGATGATAATTGTATTTAAATTAGTAGGTAATAAATATTATACATGGTATGTAATTAGTATGCAGTGACAAATTGTTATGTTGATGCATTTCAGTATCCACATTTTCTTGAGCTTCTCTGCATATAGTTTCCCAATTTGTTCTGCACTCTATTTAATGGAACATGTTTCCCACCATTTGGAATGACTTTAGTCAGTGCTACTTCACGTTAATCAGTGATTTCTTTTAATCAACTCACTGTTTACTTCTCTGACCTTGGGATGTTTAGGGATACAAAAACAATTTTTTTAGTGACATAGTTTTTCTTCAGACAAACAACTGATAGTTTGTCATAGACTCATAGATGGTGAATGTGTATAGAGGTCGTGGCATAATGAAAGATCGAATACATAGGAAAGATATGAAAATCATAAGTGTGTCTCTAATAGTGTGACCACAAAGTATATAAATCAAAAACTTGATAGAAGTAAAAGATATATCACAAGAAGAGGTGATTTCATATATCTTGATGAATTGAAATGGGTAGAGTATGCCTCCCCCAAAAAGAATAGTTCCATGTCCAAATCGCTGGCACTTGTCAGTATCTGGAAAAAGAATCTCTGCAGTTGTAATTAAATTGAAGATCTTGAGATCCCTGGATTACCCAAGTGGACCAAAGATCTAATGACAAGGATCCTTCTAAGAGAAAAGCAGAGGGAGATCTGAGACCTATCCAAGACAGGGAAGAGAAGGAGGTAATGTGACCACAAAAGCAGAAATTAGAGTAATGTGGCAAGTCAGGAAATAGCCATCCAGTCCTGGAAGAGGCAAAAATAGAATTCTCTAGCACCTCCAAAGGAATAGTGAGCATACCTTGATCTCAGGTTTCTAGCTTGACAACTATAAGAGGATACATTTCTGTTGTTTTAAGCTGCCCACTTGTAATTTACTAGAGCAGTTATAGGAAACTAACACATTATGGTTTGGATTTTGACGTAACTCCCAAAACACTGGTGCTAAAAGCCTTGGTTGCCAGCTGATGGGCTTTTGGGGAAGTGATTGAGTCATGAGAGTTCTGTCTTCACCAGTAGATTAATCCATTGATGAGATCATAATTCGATGGCATTGTTGGGAGTTGATGAAAATAGGAAGGGGATGTGACCTCGGGTACCATATCTGAACTCTGCTTCGTGTCTCTTTCCCTTTCTCTGTTTCTTGGCTGCCATGAGGCAAGCAGCTTTCCTCCAACACAACGTTCTGCCATGATTTTTCTGCGTTAACCATAGCCAGGGAGCCATCCGACCAAGGACTGAAAGCACTGCAACCCTAAGCCAAAACGAAACTCTCTTGTAAATTGCTCTTCTCAGGTATTTTGTCGCAGTGATAAAAAGCTGATCAATACTGAGAGGATTTTTAAAAATCCTTAGCTGGATAACACAAATTACCAGATTTAATTTAACAAAGATATATAGAACCTGACCTCAAAAACTGCAGAATACACCTTCCATAAATATGTAAAACATTTACAAAAATGGAACATAGTAGATCCTAAAGCAAGTCTCTAGATATCTAAGGATTTTGTTGTCATAGCAAACACATTATCTGACCACTCTACAGTTAAGTTAGAGGTCTGTTACTAAAAGGTAACCAGTGAGCTCTCGTATTTCTATTCTTAAAACCAACTCATGGGTCACAAAATCATAATGAAAATTAAAGAACAGGCTACAGACCTTTCCTCACAATAGCCCTCCCTGAGTCCTCCAGGGTGTACTTTTCTCTTCCTTTTTCCTCTTTGACTCAGCCCAAGTTGGCTCTGCAGAGCCAATTTCTCCTTTACTCTTAACTTCTATTTTTTCTAAGAAACTCTGTCACTCTCTAAAAAGAAGAAAGAACATTAGAAAACATTTTAGAATGAAGGGATTGGTACAATCATAGCAATGTAACTTGTACCCTGATAAAGCCATACTTTAGGAGTTTTTACCCAACATGCTGGTGAAGTTGAAACCCTTCATGTGTGTACTGTTAAAATGATCAACCTAAGATAATTTGGTTTTGTTTTAATTGGTTAAACATAACTATTGAAAAAAATCTCACAGTAGTTGTACCCCAGTAGTCACTGACCAGGTACAACTTGTCATAAATAAGAAACACCACCTACTGAAAGGAAGCCACATGAACCTATTTGTAACTGGTTGACTTCATGGACATTATAACATATTTTCATGTATATATTTTAATAGTTATAAAATCTTTGATGATTTGTTCTGAGGTATGAAAACAGAATGTATAACGTGAGTACCACTGGCACAACACTGGACACAGGTTAATAATCATTACACATCCATAGTCCCAGATACTTATCTATCCATTTAGGTTTTTTTGGTGTTATTTTCTAGTAGGCTACGATTTTCATTACAGCAGGATAAATATACAGTGGTACCTCATTTCACAAACTCTGTCCTCTCCACAATACTGGCTGTGAGCAGATTTTCCCATAAGGTCAACATTGAACCAAACCATTGAATTTGATTCAGTTCTCATCCAGCTCAGTTTGTGACCAGAATTGTGGAAAGAATCAAGTTCGTGAACCAAGGTACCTCTGTATGTGTAAAATATATCCATAAATTTGTATATGTAAAAAGACTAAAACATGAATAGCCATTACCTACAGGAAATAGGATTATGGTTTTAATTTTTTATGTCTTTCAATGTTTCCTTTGTTCTTTATGATAAGTATGTATTATTTTTGTAATGAGAAAAATATTCCAAACTTTAAAAGATTAAAAAAAATAACATTAAGGAAGTATAAATTTGGGTATCATAGGTTAAAATGTTTGTTTTCGCTTCTAGCAGCAAAACCTCAAATTTAAAAATGCTTAAAACTCAGGCTGGGGATATAGCTCAGTGGCACAAGCCCCTGCCTGGCAAGCATAAGGTCCTGAGTTCGATCCCTGGTACAAAAGAAGAAAATAAACAGTATTAAAAATGCTTAAAACTCAAAACATTCATTGGCTAACAGACTGCTAAGTGCTAGGAAGGGCAGGGGTGAAGCATGGTTCAGCCAGGCCTCCAGCTCTGCCACCGTGTTCTTTGTCAGAAACGGTTTCCAGAACCTGGGCATTATCTATGTAGACAACAGTGTGAAGAAGAAAAGGGCCCATGAATTCAGGTGACTCTCCATTATGAGCAAATTTTTCTCAGAAGCTCTCAGCAAACTCCTCAGTGTCTCATTCTTGAGCCAACATCCTGGCCCTTTGTCCTGGATTCCAGAATCATTTACTGGGAAAGGTATAGCTTTACTCCTGGAAAGTAAGGCCCACCCTTAGACTTCAGAATAGTATCAGTTTCTCATTGGCTGAGAGGGGAAGAACAAATATTAGGTTTGGAGGAGGACAGTCTTTGATTAGAAATGCATTGAGGACACAATGATTTATTTATTATTTGTTAGAGTTTCTTAAGGCTTCATTATACAGCCGGGATCAGCTTTGAGTTTACAATCCTCCTGTCTCAGCCTCTTGAGTGCTGGGAATACAGGCGTGTGTAGGATTACATGTGGAAAAGGATAATCCTTCAATTATCCTTGCTTTAAAAAAAAAAGTATCCACCCATTTGTACTAGCTACGCCCTTGATTCTCCCTCAATAAAAGGCAACTGAGATTGGTAATCGAGACTGCAGTCCAAGAGGCTGTACAACACCTGATCCCAAACTTTTGCTTCTCTTGTTTTTCTTGTCTCTTACTTTTCTGTTCATCCGTGAGTACCTCTTTCTCAGGACCTGTCACTTTAGTTAGAACGACAATTGGGGTAAATTTGGGAAGTGCAAATGAGTGTAGAAAAAATGCCCATTACAGGCCCAAGTACCTAATGCCCTAGAATCATTCATTACACAATCTCATTCCAATTTTCCTACCATCTTCCCTTCATAAATACCTCCCTAATCAATATACTTACACAAAATGATGTATGCACTGATTAGAGTCAAGAAAGACATAACTCATGTTTAAGTACAAAATACATATGTGGCCAGTTGTCTAAGTGGTCAAGACTTGGAGAGAGGCAGAGAGTGGGTCACTAAGAATTAGTCTTTGTATAGCTTTAAATGTCTGATACCACCTTTCCCACAGAATGTTTCATTGCAGCTGTTCAGTGTTGCTCCACAAATGCATGACTTGCTTAAATCTACTTGAAATCTTACTTTGTATCGTTTTTCCTTTAGTCAACTCGTACAATATAACCTGTACTAAATATCAAGTATATTGTTCCTAAGAGAAAGCAAAGTTTATTGTAACTTTTACATGTTTTCATCTGTCCTGTCAACCTAATTCTTGCATTGTTAATAAAGGATGAAATTGGTCAGAGGTGAGCAATAAGAGAATGAAGAAAAAAGTACATGAAAAACATCCACAAACCATGCGTGCGTCTTCCAAATAGTGAAGTAAGAACCAATTAGAAAAGACTGTAGTAGACAACATACAGATACAGATGATTTCTTGTAACTGTCATTTTAAGTTTACTATTGCGTGAGGGAATGAGCATGGAAAACTTTCAAATGCAGCTTTGGTGGATATAAACTATGTTATAATAAAGAAGAATGAAAAATTCTTTAATCCCTAGGCAAATATAATTGTACCATTGTAATGTTGACAAAGAAATGATTTGTGAATGTATAATGCAGTTGAAAATATAAATGCAAAGCTATTGGAATGATCTTGATTAGCAGGTAAGCGGATTAAAATCATGTAAATAACTCAAGTCTCAATAGCTGCACACTGAGATTACTGCTTACAATGAAGATGTGTAGCCACTCGGGGGAGCATTTTCTATTTGTATTTCTTTCTGTGTTGGATTTTATTCTTTCCTTTTATAAAAATCTTGGCATCTGAATCCTAATTTCATCCTAGCAGGGGAACAGAGATAATGATGCACAGTCTGTTGTAAACCTGATGAATTTAGGAGCTGAAGAAAATGATTTTAGGCTAAAGAAAGCTGTAGAGGGGATAAAAAAGGTTTTCCCACTAGTGCTCTTTTCTAGGATTATTCCTCTTACTCACTCATAAATATCTCTGTGGTGCTGGGACTATAAGCATAAATAGATAAAATTGCTTCTTCTGCCCCCCCCTTTGAGTTTCCATTATGGTGTCAATCATTAAGCAATTAAACACATCCAGACTGGTACTATGAAGAAAATACTTGGTGCTTTGGGAGGGCATCACCAAGAAAATTATTTTGGGGATTGAGGAAAACCTCTCTATAAAAGAATATTTCTGTGAAGTTGATAAAGTGAATAAAAATTAGCTAGGTGACAAACATTGCAGGCAAAGAATCAAGGCAATGGAAGGCATTATTAGTTGATCTACACACTGAGGAAAGGCAGTGAGAACCAAGTAGACTGAAGGGGAAGGAAAGGGTAGGCATACGAGGGAAAGTAGGATATGGCTGGGTTATGTATGTCCTTCTTGAGGACCTGTTTTTCTATTTAAATGACTTGCATTGTATAAGGGTGTCTAATTGTCCTAAAGGGAGTGGAAAGAAGAGTGAAAAGAGAAACCAGTCAGAGAATGACAGCAATACTTCAGGGAACAAATAATGGCAGCTTAGAACTGGGAACAAACAGTGGTGAAAGACTTCAGACTTATTTTGACAGAATGGACAGAAGTTGACGATGGGTTAAGTATTAAAGGGGAGGAAAAGGAAGACTCTGAGGATGCTCACTCTGGTATAGACCTGGATTGGTGATCCTATTTCTACCCAAAACCGGAGTTCCATAAGAAGTATGCAATTAAATAGAGTTCGGCAAAGGGTAGAAATGTTGAATCAACCATGGGCTCCAAGCTGGACCAGAAAATAAACAGGCAGAACAAATTGCTAGAGAAAAGGTAGAGTTGTTCATAGGTGAAAGGTCTCCATGAAGTTAAAGTGCTGTATCAAGGGTATCCACAGTTGAGCGAAAAACCAGCAGCATACATCATAAACCAACAGGTAATGTGAATTGGTAATTTTAAAGATGATGTGGTTGCTGCTGGTGGCAAGACTAGTGTGGACACAGTAGTGGTCAATGTTTTTGTTTTTGTGTCATGTCAAAACTTATTTCCTTCCTATTTGGGCATTCCCATTTGTATGCTTTAGTGAGAGGCAAGTTGCCACCCACTGCTGAACAGGAAGCCAAAGGGTGCCAGACATTCCCCCTCTCTCCATGCCATCATCCAGAGCAAAGGCATATGCTCTGCCAGCCAGAACCTTTTACTAAGGAACTTGAGCCTAGAGACAGTGACATGAAGTGAAAGAAATCTCTATAAATGATTAATGATACCCACAGAGCCTGAGTCTCACAACAAGGGCAATTCAGAGGCATTATGTTAACCCAACTGCCCTTTGGGCACAACCCTAGCTGTGTTGTCAGCTGCTCAGCTTTTCCCTGTTTTCCACACGTGTCTCCAGACACATTCTCCAAACTTCTTGTTGATTCCATGAGATATTCAAGTTCCTTCCAATAAATTTCTCTTCTTCTTTAAACAGAGATATTTTTGTTTAATCACAAATATAGGCAGGTACAGTGGGACTATAGGACAGGTTGGATAACATGGGAAGAAAGCAAAAGTCCCTGGAAGTAAAGAGATTATCCCACCTCAGACGAGGCTATTGCCATGCACCCTACAGTTTAGAGAGCTACATATAAAACACACACACCATGTGTGTACACACATTAAATTTATCAAAGCTATGCCGTTAAGGTCGTTAATGTGATCACTAATCATGATATATCAACTTGAATAGATTAAGAAATGCTGAGCAGATACAGTTGTGGGTGTGTCTGTGGATGACTGACATATAAACCAGCAAACTGGGAGTGGGGAGATGCACCAGAAGTATGGGTGGCACCAACCCATAGGTGTGTAGCCTTGCTAAGTTTTAAAAAAGGAAAGAAAGTGGCCCTGAATCAAGGCCAGCAGTTTTCTGAAGCTGTTGGTTTCAAGCAGGAGCCTAAAGTGGTATCTTTCCATGGTGTCTTGGCCATTTCAGAACTTTAGCAATGTAGTGGTCAATTCATTAGAAAGAAACAAATAACTAAATAAATTTTGTGAGAGGACTTCAAGATGGCAACCGGGTAGGCAGCAGAGAGAGAACCTCCCGGAGGAATGCCACTCAGACAAAGGAATATGGGAATATAGCAACATGTGAAGGACAGAAAGGAAAGAGGTGGGTATCCTGAACTCAGGAAGGATCTGAAATGGGAATCAAAGCCCTCGGAAAGACTAAGCAAAACCTCTTCTGGAGGAAAGGATCGGAGATCCACCATGGCGCAGTCAGAGGGAGAGGAGGAGAAAGTCACCACTCCAAACACCCCCTTGGCCTATGCCCTCATTCCAGCATTTGCAGCTTCAGCTTCGGAGACCCACGCTCACGGAAGCATCTCAACTCGGCCAGGGGAGAGCAGAGTTCCAAGAGCTGGTCCAGGGCTGGAGAGGGGGAGGGCGCAGCCAAGAAAAGAGGCAGTGGCGGTCAGGAGCAGTTGTCAAACCCAGTGTGAGGATGAGAAGTTACGGCAGCCACTGGGGCAGAGTCCCCACCCTGGCGCAACCTTCCTAATCAGCGCCTGGAGAGAATCAATGCAACTAGTACACAGCCCACCACGCCCGGCTCTGCCCCTGCCTCAAGGCGGTGGCCCCCTGCCTCTCTGCTGGGTGAGCGGCTACCAGCAGAGAGCAGTGGGGACCCTCGGTGGTGAGCCACAGTGGCTCCCAGGGATCCGGCCGAGGAGCGGACGGGGGCTCCAGCACCACAATGGGAGGGAGATGCAGATGGAGATGGATTGCATGGCTCCACGCTCTTCTCACTCCAATATCAGGCAGGAAGCACTAGCTGGGGTGCCAGGACTCAGCTCCCACCCTGAACTCTCTCTGGGAGCACCTTGGGTCTCGGCAGCTTAAGCAAGCACCACCTGTTCCTGGCAACAATGGGACAAATCCACGGTCTCCAGGACTCACCCCAAACTATTAATGTGAGCACCAAGAGGGTCTCCTTACAGCTTGCAAATATGAACCTTTCATAAACCCAGAGCAACAAATTAGATGAAAAGCAGCAGACCGAGAGTCTGAAAAACAAGAACATACTCTATACAGCAGACCCAAGAAAATCCTCCATCCCTATTCTAGAACTAATCTTTAAACTCAGTTCATACCCTGAAATAACACAGTGAGAATGGGCCGGGGAGATTTCAAGCCCTTATACCGAGCATTGTAAGTTCACCCAATGCCCAGCTGCAAGGGGTGGGGAACGGTAATAGTGGAGATCAGGAGGAGGAAGGAGGAGAAGAAAGGGCCTCTGGCACCGAGGCAATGGGACAGAGCCGAACGGGTCACCAAGGGCACCCCAACGGGGGCACGTGCCCCGCGGCTGCTCTGCTGTGGGCCCCGTGGCTGCTCCACTGTGGGCCCCATGGCTGCTCCGCTGTGGGCCCCGCGGCTCCTCTGCTGTGGGCCCCACTGAGGGCGCCCCATGGACTGGACCTGCCCCCATCCATAGCACAGCAATGGGGCAGAGCTGGGCAGTCCACTGTGAGCATAGGTGCTTTTCCACTTTTGACCATGGAAGTTTGTATACACCCATGTATGTTATAGTATGGTCTGAGGCAGTTATATTTCTTCCCAAGGCAAGAGTCCAGGGGTATAGATAAACCCAGGAATACAGTTATTGTCACAGGGAAGATGACTGATTGAGTGGTAGGGCAACGGAGATGAGGGAGGAGAAAATTGAATGATCAAATGGGCCATCATCTGTGTAACTGAGTGACAAATGTGAAGGTAACACTATGTACAACAGCATCCAGAGCTAATTCCCTTCTATGTTCCTTATAATTTTGTATTTCCTCAATTGTTTTTGTATTAACAGAAGGGAAGATAACTTTATATTATACAGCATCCAGTGCTAATTCCCTACTGTCTTCTCTATGATTTGTTATTTCCTTTCATGTTTATGTGATACCTAATGTGAAGATAACATTATGTAATGCCACATCCAGTGCTAATTCCCTACTATGTTCTGTATAATTTTGTATTTTCGGTGTTGTTTATGGCTTATTCTGGTTCATATGTCTCCATTCTTTTGTCTTTAAAAGAAGGAAGGAAGGAAGGAAGGAAGGAAGGAAGGAAGGAAGGAAGGGAGGGAGGGAGGAAGGAAGGAAGG
>PVLD010026082.1:0-22729 GCA_004027595.1 Dinomys branickii | reverse complement strand
GCAGTCTGTCCTGGGGTCCTGGCTGGGGAGGGAGGGCGCCTGCAGGTCGCACGGCGGGGGGGCAGGGTTTGGGCGGGAGCTGCCAGCAGGGACCCTGTGACCACCTGGGACTCCTGCGGGAGGAGGCAGCCCCAGAGGCAGAGTTGGGACAGCGGTCACCTACTGCCCCTCGGCTGCCCTCGCCGAGCCCCCCCTTTCCCGCCTTCTCCCCAACACTCGAGGATCTGCCCCCCCCAACCAGTTTCTCGGGCCGAAATACCTGCTCATAGGTCCTAGGTGACCTAGTGCTGTTCTCTAGGTATCTATTCTCTTTTCTGTAGTTTCCCATTGTTATAGAATTACTGCATCCTGTGCTAATTGTAGAGAAGTGAAACCAGCCACAGCAGAAAGGAGGGACCCATAAACATACCTAGACCCATAAGGACGCCCTGGGCAGCCACAGTCAGCCCCTCATGAACAGTGTTTCTGTGTGTGCATATACTTCTAGTGCACAGTTCTTGTATAGACTAATCTTAGTTCCAAACCCAAATACAATTTATTTTGAGGCACAAGTGCTTATTGTATCTTAGCCCATTTTCTGTTACTGTAACAGAATGCCCAAGGCTGGAAGAAAAGAGGTTTACTCTAGCATACAGTTTTTTGGGACCAGGGATTAAACTCAGGATCTTGCACTTGCCAGGCAGGGGCTTAGTCCACTGAGCTATATCCCCAGCCCTAGCATACAGTTCTAACAGAAGGCCTCATGCTGCTTCACCTGGAGGACAGCAAACAGGCCAGCGGGCAGGAACAGACAGGCCTCCTTCCCCACAGCCCACTCTGCAGGTCCCGGTGCAGTCGTGGAGGAGCTGCACCAATCCCTGTGAACCCAGTCCTCTTAAACTTCCACTGCCTCTCAAAGCTCTCGCTGGAGCCAGACCCCACTCTGCATCTCAGCGGGACCAACCACATCCAAAGTGTTGTGCGCCAGCTCCTGTGTGCCTCCTGTGAAATCTGTGGCTGGCTCTCAGTGTTTATTTGCTCTTGCAGAGCCTGGTGGCTCACGCCTGTAATCCCAGCACTTGGGAGGCTAAGGCATGAGGATCGCTGCGAGTCTGAGGCCAGCATGGGCTACAAAGTGAGTTCAAGGCCAGCTTGAACTGCAGAGTGAAGCCCTGTCTCAAAAGAAAAAACCAAAGTTTATTTGGTCACTTAATGAAATCTGCCCTCACCATCGAAATCTGCATATCTGCACACGTGTAGGAGAAAGGTGTGTGTACCAGGTGAGCAGCTGGGTCCCGCCGTGTGGTCCTCCATGATGTGGAGTTGGAAGGATTCTGGCCCCAGCACAGTCAGCTAGCTCTGCAGGGCTGAGAAGACCCGCTGTTTCCAGGTCATCCCACGAGTGGGGTCCCAGGGGGACCCACAGATGTTCTTCAGCCTGTTAGTTCAGGAAATGCTCGTCGACAGGTGCAGCCGCAGCTGCCAGCGCACCGGGCCAGGGCCGGGCCTGAGGCTGGTCGAAGTGCCTGGGACAACCAGTCCCGACCCCCTAACCCCCAGGCTGTCCAGACGGCTCCTTGCTTCGGCCAGAAGCTCCCGGCGGCACCGGGCTCGGGCTTCCCCCCGCGCAGGGTGAACAGCAGGGCGGGTCTCCCGCAGGCCCTCGGTCGCCCTGGGGCCCCGCCTCGTCCTGAAGCCTTCGGCTGCTCCAGGCCAGGCCGGGCGGGGCCGGGCCGGGAACGCAGGAACAGGGTCTCCTTGCCCGCCCGGGGACCCTACGCGCGAGGCGCGCGGGGCGCCGGGTTGGGTAGGCTCGCGGCCCCTCGGGCTCTCGTCAGTCCCGGAGCCGGGCGGAGCGAGGCAGGGCTGCCTGTTAGCGCCCTCCGGCTCGGCCGATCTGGGGCGCGATGAAAGGCGCTCGCCAAGTTTTCCGGGCCCAGGGGCGCGCGCAGGGTGGAGGTGCGGCAGCGTGAGCCGCCGGGTGCTGCTAGGCGGGATGCGCCGGCCTCGTCAGCCACCCAGAGGGCGCCCGACTCCTCTGCAGAGCGGCGGAGCTGGGACGGGCGGCCGCGGACTCCAGGCGGTCTCTCCAGAGAGTAGAGACCCAGGTGCCGCTCGAAGACAAACGCGCTCAGAGGCGCCGGGGCGGGCTGGACATTCTTGTCCTGAAGAGTTAACTAACCCCAGCTCTGCGATACGCGGCCACGGCCGTGGGGCAAATCACCGCGGCCGAATCCTGCACACTTAAAAAATCGGACTGAAACTGCCCCCCAGGCGGGATAGATCTGAGTCTGGGAGGAAGGGTCCCAGCTGCAGGGGTTCTCAAAGACCCGATTCTTCCAGTGTGCAACGGTGCAGGGCGTCCAGCTTGCGCGGTCCTGTGATCTGACTCAGTTTCCCTCCTGTGATGGGAGAAGGGGAGGCAGGGCGTGGAAAGTCAGCTGGGCGTCTGAGTCTGTTTGCAACACCTTGCGTAGAGAATTCAGTCTCTGATTTATTTTTGCTGTGTTAAGGATGGACCGAGGAGCTTGTGGTTGCCCACAGAACTCCTTTATTCTTTCTTGTTTGTTTGTTTTGGGTTTGGGGGTTTTTGTTGTTATTGTTTTGGTTTTTGGAGACAGGATCTCACTATGTAGTTCAGGCTGGCCACAAAATTCATGCAGATCCTCCTGCTTCAGCCTCCCAAGTGCTGGGATTATAGGTGTCCTCAAGTCACTCAAAAAACTCAATTATTTATTTGTTTCCAAACATTTGTACATTAGAAGGCAAAATATTACAGAGCTGAAATCCATGAGTATAATCTTTCTACTACTTTTAAGGAAGGTTTTCTTTTTCCCTTAAGCAATTATCTTTTAAACATTAGAGTGGCAAGCTGATAATCCTATCAAACTTTCTAGTTTCTAATTCTTTTTTTTTTTCCTCATGGCTCTTCAAGGAACCACAAAATAGAATCTGGAGGCCAGCAGCCAGGAGATAGGCATGACCACGTCACCCACAGGCTCTGTTTGGCGGGAGTAGTGGAGGGTTTGGTTTTGTTTTTACCCTCCATACCGTGTGGGGAATAAGCCCAGGACCTTTACACTGAACTACATCGCCTGTCCTTTTTATGTTGTATTCTGAGACAGGGTCTCAGTATGCCGCTGAATGGGCCAGGCTGGGCTCAGATTTACAGCTCTTCTACCTCAGCCCTCCCGGGTGTTGGGTTACAGTGTGCACCACCATGCTTAGCTAGGAGGGGAGTTGGAGTTTGCTTGCTTGCTTTGTGAGACAGGATCTCCCCATGTAGTTCAGGCTGGCCTAGAACTCACTCTGTAGACCAGGTTGGCCTCAAACTCACAGTGACCTCCCTGCCTCAGCCTTGTATGCAAGCACCAAACACTGCACCCATGTGGGAGACGATCTGCAACCTGACGCTCCTCCCGCTCTCTCTGCCTTAGAGACTCTTGCTCAGCCTTCCTCACCTCTACCCAGAACAGACTGAGACTGCCCTGGTTTCAGGGTCTCCCAGAGCCCGTGAAGGAGCTATAGCTCTGCCCAGAAGCCTGGATGCAGAGGGGACCTGCAGGGCCCAAGGCCAGTGATGCCTGCCAGCTCCAGAAAGGAGCCCTTAGGAGCCCTCGCATCTGCGCCTGCGCAGGCCCCTTCCTGGAGGGGCCCAGACAACTAAGGAGATGGGAAAGAGCCAGGCCTGTTTGGGGATGGAGGAGACAGACAAAGAGGACAAAAGTAAAACAGGAACAGAAAGCTTGGGCTAGATGACCTGGATCTCTTCTTTGGCCTTAACAGTGGCTCTGCCTGGACTCTGCTGCACACCTGTTCCTGGGACTTCACACACCCTTGGGAGGCAACCAGTTTGCGGCACAGTCCCAGGAGGGGCCTGGCATTGTCCGTTATTCTCTCCCTGCCATGTGTGTACCTGTGTGTGTGTGTGTGTGTGTGTGTGTGTGTGTGGTACTGGGGGTTGAACCCGAGGCCTTTGCTCTGAACTACATCCCTAGTCCTTTTATATTTTTATTTTGCGACAGGGCCTCGCTAAATTGCTGAATTGTCCAGGCTGGGCCTGAACTTGTGATCCTCCTGCCTCAGCTTCCCCCTTCCCCCTAGTGCTGGGGTGATAGGCCAGCACCCCCACACCCAGCTGAGCCAGTCCTTGTCCTGGGCACAGGATTTCGACTCCCTCCTCTGGAGTCCACTGCCATGCACCATCTCCCCAACCGACAGGTGAGGGTGCTGAAGCTGTTCGTCAGCTACTAGCCTGGAACCTCAGGCTTGCATGTCTTAGGGATGGGTCTGCCTATACCCCCATCTCCACTCCATTCTCAGCAGCCTTTGTAGGTTCTGGGCCCTGCTGGAGATCAGGAGAAAGCCAGGGCCACTTGCTGGCAGCAGCATCAGGAGTCAAATATCCTCATAGGAACCTCAAAGGAACAGATTCTCCAGGAGACAGCCCTGTCCTCAGACAGTCAACTTGGGGTCAGCTGGACAGCCTCACCATCCAAGCAGAGCACTGCCACTCCTGCTCTGACAGTACAGAGGCACAGTCCCCACCATGCCTGCTGCTGTGTGTGCAGGTGCATGGCCTCCTGAGGCCCAGGACCACAGCCCTCCCTCCCCTTGGCACCAGAAGTAGGAAAGGTGCACAGGAGCGACAGGCAGCCAGGAACACGGCCTCTCTGCATCCAATTTGATGTAAGCCAGCACTGCAGGGACCGGGCGGGGTGAGTTAGGAATCTGTAAGGTGGAATGCTAGGCAAGCCCTGTGGGGCACTGTGAACTCACATGGATGGCCATGGGAAAACAATATATTTTCTGAGTGGGAAAAGCAAACCACACAACAAAACAATATGGAAACATTTTCTTAAAGTAAAAAAGACACACATATACTGTTCACAGAAAAATTTCTGGAAAGATATCTTCCAAAACATTGATGCAGCTTATTTTTAAAAAATGAGATTTTAAATTGTAGACACTTGTCAAATTTCGGGGGAAATAGATATTATTTTAAAAATCAGTCTGTTGGACTGAGTCACCCCACAAAAGAGCTGCTTGAAGCCAGGTGCCTCACAGCCCCGCCTGGGTCCTCACTGGGGGCCAGAGTGGTCTCCAAAGCCCTTCCTGGGCCCTGAGTGCCTCCTGTCACTGGGGCTCTAGGGGGACATGTACAGGGCCAGGAGCATGTGGCTCTCCCTGTCCAGTGGACATAAGGCAGGGGAGGGCCTGGTAGCGCCCAGCAGGCCTGGGAGCCACTGTGCCAGGACTTTGGCTCTTCCATCTGCCTGTTGTGATGTGGCTAACCCGGCCTCAGCACTGTCCCCTGCACAGTGCAGGCGCTGCCCGCTGGGTTCCTTCCACTCCATGCCTCGAACCCGGGCAGCTGGCACCAGGAGGAGGCATAAGTACCACAAGTCTCTGTATGGCTAAGCTACTCTGGCTTCCAAACCTCCTGGGCCTCTTGCACACTTCCCTGAGAAAGCACCTGCTAAGTCAGTGTAGCAAGAACCTCTCTCCTGCAAGGCCCAGGCACCCCATACCTGACTAGCTCTTGTCACCCCCCCCAGGTAATACTTATCACCCTGGCTGCTCCAGCAAGAAGCCTGTTGGGGTGGTTAGCCAGGCTCCCCCCCCTGAGGTTTTCTCTTCCATTTCCTGTTCACTCCCCCCTCCCTGCCCACCGTGCTTGGGGTGGAGCACTCTCTCCCTACAGTCCTGCCCCAGGGCCTCTCAGACTCTCAGGATGGCTCTGAAAGAGGTTTCCTGATCTCACTTTCACAAACAGCATGGACAGTTCTTTGTTATCATTACCCAGGACCGCTGCAGCGGACAGGCCTCTCCCTGTCCCAAGCATGCCTCCAAGGCCCTGTGCCTGTGGGGTCCCAGCACCTATCTGCTGTACCCCCACCTGGGCTTGGGGGACACCTACTTGGTGACATAACCTGGGCTTTGTGACTTTAAAGAACACCCAGACCCAACAAAAATGGGGCGGGGCTTAAATTCTTGATCCTAGAAAGAAGTCCCTCAAGATATTATGACGCCAAACATACTGGAGCTCATTTATGTGTCTTTAAGGAGTCACACTCCCTGTGCTGCTGTATTTGCACATGCGCTGATAAATGTGGGAGGGAGAGGGGACCTCCAGAAGGAGACTTTGCTTCCTGCCTTGACACCTTTCCTTCTATGGCAAGGGAACTTTTTTTTAACCACAACAGTGTGTTATTTGGTGATTAGTTGAATATTAAATATGTTAGAAAGAAGTTAATTAAAAATAAAGGTTATTCTTTTATTTATGGTTAATATTATGAACATTTATGTGACTAAATAAATTACTCTATTTTTACACAATGTATATTTTGTACTCTTAGAAATGCATGCAGGGGCTGGGGATATAGCTCAGCAGTACAAGTGCCTGCCTGGCAAGTGGAAGGTCCTGAGTTTGAGTCCTAGCACCAAAAACAAAAGAGAGAAAGAACTGCATATGTACTGAGCTGTATCAGTTATCATTAATATTAATCTTAAAGATTAATGACTAAAATTCGTAACACACAAAAATAGCAGGAAGAAATATCACCCCATCCCTCTGGGTCCTGGTTACTGATGTGTTCTCCCGACCCTACCTGTTAGGTGCCTGAGCCCAGACAACTTTTGAAAATGTTACTTTTTAGGCCAAGAGTGGTGGTGGAGAGGTTAAAGCAAGGAGGGTTGCTGTGAGTTTGAGGCCAGCCTGAGTTACATCATGTTGCTTTTAGCAGCCAGGTCCTTGAGCCTGGAGTCTCAACCACTGCAGAAGCCAAGAAAGGAGGACCCATGTGCTCAGGAGTTCAGGGCCAGCCTGGGCAACACTGTGAAGCTTCATCTTCTTAAAGGAAAAAAAAATGCTGTTTTTATTTTTATTTTTTAAATAAATAGGTTGTGCTGGGGGAGGGTGTGGCAGCCTGCACTGCTGGTGTTATTATAAGATCCTTCATAATTGGGGCTTTATTCGATTATCACCTTCATGTCTGGCAGCCAGAATCCTACTGTCTGGCACCTGAGAAGCCAGCACTGGCGGCTTGTGCTGGGCCTGCACACCACACATCCTGAGTTTCGGGATTTCCTGATGCTCAAGAGAGGCTTAAGGTGCAGCTTCAACTTGTGCACTGCTCTGAGGCTCACCAGGCCTCACCAGCTGCCCAGGCCTTTCTGCTATGGACACAGTGTGCCCTCTGTCCATGCCCCACTGGACTGTTGTAGAGATGGAAACACAATCTGTACCCATCTAAGCAAAGAACCTCAATCTTACAAATTGACCCAGTGAGTCTGTACATGGTTCCTTCATGATTTTTTTTTATCATAAGCGGATACTGGATAAAGTCAATTTTTTGTGACTGCTGAGATGATCCTGTGACTTCTGTCCTTGCTTTTGTTTATGTGATGTATTACATTTATTGATCTGTGTATGTTGAATCATCCCTACATCCCCGGGATGAAACCTACTTGGTCACGGTGTGTAATCTTTTTGATGATTCCTTGCATTCTGTGTGCCAGTATCTTGTTGAGAATTTTTGCGTATGTAACTCTTTCCATTTTGGAGCCTCTTTGCTGACACCCACTGGAGCTCCACTGAGTGGATGTACCATAATGCATGGCCCTTACCCCTTACTGGTGGGTACACAAGAGTGTCTGTATTTTGTGCCTACCTCTTGGCATACTTTTGAGAGCTCTCTGCACCATCTCCTAGGGGCTAAATTCAATCTTGTCCTCCCGACTTTCTGCAGAGGGGAGCAGGGCTCTGTTTCTCAAATAGCGCCCTCTACTGGGCCACACCAGGAAAGCGCCTCAGTAGGAAATAATAGTATACTGTAGAACCTGCTTTAGTAAAAGCTCCCTGCTAGAATTCTGCATCTTTTCTTTATACATTCCTATGTTGGAAAAAATTTCTAGAACATCATGTGCTTTTCAGTAAACTATCAGACAGATTTCGCCTTCGGTAGTTTTGGCACTTCCTGGAGATAGGAGGCCTGCTTTTCCCACCGTGCGCAGGGCTCCCTCTGTGGCTGTGCCTACAGTAGCCCGGGGGTGAGTGGTTCTGATCGCGTTCGGGAGACTTGGTGGCAGGATGTTTCCTAGCCCCTGATGACTTGGGAGTTCTATAAAATAGTAATAAAATAGCTGACATTACACACATTTGTTGTGTCAGTCACTCTTCTGAGTTCGGCTACGTGTGGCAGGCATTGCTAATCGCTGTAACAGTGTTTGGACAGGACAGTGTGAATTGCCCCACTTTTTAAGTGTACAGACCTAGGTATAGAAGCTGTGTACTGTGCCCACAGTCGCACAGCTTGCATGGTGGAGCCAGCTTCAATGTGAAAACCACCTAATCTCTCTATGGAGTAAGGGTTTATTGTTATAGATGTCCCTGACCCTGTCTCCTTTTCCATAAGAAAAGCCACAATGCCTACTTCAAGAGGTTGCTGAGAAATAAATGACACGAAGTACATGAGCATTAGTAACGTTCTGGGAGACCTCACAGGCCAGGGTGGGGTTCCAAAGTGCACTGCGCGGAACCCTGGCCCTGTAGAGATGCAGCCTTTGGGGAGAAGGAGGAGCATGCTTGGTCAGCTCTTCAGAGGGGATAGAGGGCCACACAGCTGTGCAGGACACAGAGAGGCTTTCGAAATAGCCATAGGCCGCCCTGGTTCAGGCTCCTCCAGCCAGGGCCCCTGGGGGAATGGCTATGCAGATTCTCCCTAAGTGTGCAGGCCTCAAGGGTGTGGACAGCCCAGGCTTGGGGGACCTCCAGGATCAGCTCAGTGTGGCCTGGAGTTCCTCCACGGCTTCTTGGCAAGAGCACCACCCAGAGCATGTTATTTAACCTCTGTGACTTAGTTTCCTTATTTTAAAATGGAGACAATGTAGCCCAGTATGCCCTAACCCCAGCACTCAGAGGTTGAGGGAGGAAGATCACAAGCTTGAGTCCACCCTGAGCAATTTTAGAGAGATCCTGTCTCAAAAATAAAAAATGAGAACAAGCTGATGTAGCTCTGTGTGAAGGCCCTGGGCTCTCAGCTCTCAACCCCAGTCTCTCTCTCTCTCTCTCTCTCTCTCTCTCTCTCACTCACACACGCACGCATGCACACGCACGCGCACACACACACACACACACACACACACAGGTGCATGTGTGCACCCCAAGACAAGGACACTCAGCCAGCTATTATGAGATTTATGCAACATAGGCTGGTGCATAACTTAGTCCTCGTGCAGCTTAATGAGCATCAGCAAGCAGGCACTGGGCCAAGCCTGCAAGCACAGCAGGGTACGGGGCGCTCCAGGTGCAGGGGACGCCACCCCTGTTTCCAGATGAGGCCAGTGGGGGATACAGCGGCCCTCACGACTTCCTTAGCTTAGCTCTCCAGACAGCTCTGTTTAGTTACACCTTAGCTCTGTTGTTGTTCGTAGATTTCAGCTAAGCCTTAAAAACCCTTGCACAGACTGCACCTCCCAGCCGCTCTCAGCAGTCCCACTTTCCTTTCTGGCCCTCTTGTCAGCACTGGGGAGCCCAGTTTCCACTTTCCCTACATATTTGCACTTGGCCAGCCATGATGGCACATGTCTGTAGTCCCAGCACTCGGGATGGCCATGCGTCTGAGGGCTGAATAGTGAGCTCAAGGCCAGTCTGAGTTACATAGCAAGATCCTGTCTGAAAAACCAAAAAAGAGGGCCGGTGTGGTGTGTCTCCCCTTTGTACCTCCTGCTTGTGCATCATAGGAAAGCCCTGGACCACCAGAGATCGGGGCTGGTATTCTGGGAGAGATCCTGACTAGTGCCATCGACATAAATAAATCTGCCTCCGAATGCTGGGTGTCACTTGGGTGTTTCTGCTTGCCAGAGCAGCATAAGGAAGACAACACCCTCCAGCCTTAGCTCCTGTTCTCAGGGAGCCTCGGTCAGCTTTCAAGCGGGTGCCGGGAAGCCCAGGAGCATGTGCAGATGAGGGAAGGCTGCCTGAGAGTGGACTGGGCCTCAGGGCCGTTTCGTGGTGCAGCCATCTGGGCCGCTGGGCCTTTCAGTCTGTTCCTGCGCTCGGTCCGGACCAGCCCTGGGATACCCGCAGCTAAGGCTCATCTCACACTGTGAGAGCCAGAGGCTTACACGATGAGGGGCTTGGGGAACTAGTAGGCCGTGTCTAAGAGAAAGAATAGAAAACCGGGCAGAAGAGTGAACGCACTAAAGCAGAAAGTGCAACTGTGAAGTGGCCAATATCGCAGAATTCAGGCGACACAGTCGCACTGACAGCGCCCCGAGACTGAAGGTGTGACTTCCTGACAGTGTAGAACACCTTTTTCTTCTACCGGCATATTTCGGGTTCACCCTCCTGGGTCCCCAGGCGTAACAGCTTCATCATTTAGCTCTCCAGATGGAGAAAGAGAACTCGTTCTTTTCCTTAGCAAGGCTGACCGAGCTTCAGTTTTGATGTGCTGATGTTTTGATGTTCGCTTGGTTCGTCCTCCAGAGTGCTACTGGGGCCCCTGCCCAGCCGACGCTGTGCTACCTCTTCCTACCAGCAGGAGGCACGAGGAGGCCTGAAGTTTAAGCCTCGGCTTTAGTCCAACAGAGACCTGCTTCGTTTCCAGGTCTTACCACGTCGGGAAAAGACCACTTAACAGTATCAGTATGATACTTTTATGAATATTTGAAAAATAGCCGGCCATGGTGGCACACGCCTGTAATCCCAGCACTTGGGAGCCTGAGGCAGGAGGATCGTTATGAGTTCAAGACCATCCTGGGCTACACAGTGAGCTCAAGGCCAGCCTGAACTGCATGGCCGGAGTCTCAAAAACACAAAAAATTTTTTCAATGACAAGAGCAAGGTCCTGAGTTCAATTCCCAGTACCAAAAGAAAGAAAACAGATGGAAGAATGTTTCCCACATTGTTAATGTAAATTAGGTTTCAGTAATGGGAATTTGGGAGTCTTCTATAAGATTATAGTATAATAATAAACAAATATTTTTGTTTTTTGAGACAGGATCTCACCATGGAGAACAGGCTGTCCTTGAACTTACTATGTAGCCCAGGCTGGCCTTGGATTCTCAGTGCTTCTCCTGCCTCAGCCTCCTGAGTGCTGGGATTATAGGCGTCCACTACCATACTTAGCTGACAGTCTTGTTTTTTCAAAAAATAAATTTCTGTAAGTATTTTATTTTTTGTTGGAATATTTTTTCATTTTACTCCTTATTAGTACATATTTAGGGTACGTAACTGATGTGCTCACTGTGGGAGCTGGTTCCCATGCATAGCACATCTTCATGCATTTTGCTTCTCCCATTTCTCCTTCCTCTCTCCCTCATCTAGATTCCCCTAGATATTAGACCTCCGTCGGAGCAGTAACTGGCAAAATGTTTTCCTCTGCCATTGTCTTTTCATTTTGTTGGTGGTTTCCTGTGCTGTGCAGAAGCTTTTTAATTTGATGTAGTCCCTGGGCTGGGGATATAGCTCAGTGGAATAAGCGCTTGCCTAGCAAGTGCAGGGTCCTGAGTTCGATCCCCAGTACTGCAAAAAAAAAAAAAAAATTTGATGTGGTCCCATGTGTTGATTCTTGGTTCTATCTCTTGTGTCATTGGGATTCTGTTTAGAAAGTCCTTGCCTATGCCTCTGTCTTCAAAAGTTTTTCCTATTTTATCTTCCAGCAGATTCACAGTTTCTGTTTTAACATTTAGAGTATTGATCCATTTTTTATTTTAGTTTAATGTTTAGTGAGATATATGGTTCTCTAGACTAAATCTTCTGCCTGTGGAGAGCCAGTTTTCTCAGAACCTTTTGTTAAGAGGGTAACTTTCCTCCAGTGCATTTTTTGGTCCATCTGTCTAGAGATCTTTCTGTGTCCTCTGTTCTGTTTCTGATCCAAATGTCTATTTTTGTCCAATTGTAATACAGCTCGAGACCCAGGATTGTGTGATGCCTCCTGCTTTGCTTTCGCTGAGGATTGCTCTTGCTATTCTGTGTCTCTTCTAGTTCCATATAAATTTTAGGATTTTTTTTCTAGCTCTGTGAAGAACACTGGTGGTATTTTCATTGAGATTGCATTAAGTCTATATATCAGTTTTAATAATATGGCCATTTTAGCCAGGCATGGTGGAGCACGCCTGTAATCCCAGCACTCAGGAGGCTGAGGCAGGAGGATCATTGCGAGTCTGAGACCAGCCTCGGCTACAAAGTGAGCTCAAGGCCAGCCTGACCTGCATAGTGAGACCATGTCTCAAAAAGACAAAAAATAATAATAATATGGCCATTTTGACAGTATTGGTTCTGTCTGTGCAGGAATAGGGACATTTCCATTTTCTGATGTCTTCTTTGATCTCCTTTTTCAGAGTACTGTAGTTTTCATTGACAAGGTCTTTTACTTCCTTGGTTAGGTTAATTCCTAGATATTTAATTTTTTTAGGCTGTTACGAATGGTATTATTTTCTTGATTTCTTTCTCAGTGGGTTCATTGTTAGTATACTGAAACGTTATTGATTTTTGTGTGCTGATTTTGTATCCTGCTATTTTTCTCAACTCATTTATTAGTTCTAGGAGTCTTTTAGTGGAAATTTTTTGGATCTTCTGTATAAAGGATCATGTCATTTGTGAATAAGGATAGTTTGACCTCTTCCTTTCCTTTTATTTTTTTCCCTTGCCTGATTTCTCGGGTTAAATTTTAAGTATCATATTGACCAGGAGTGGTGAGAGTAAACAATCTTTCTTGTTTCTAATTTTAGAGGAAAACTTTTTGCTCCCCCATTTAATATGATGTTGGCAGGAGGTTTGTAGTAAATGACCTTTATCAGATTGTGATAAGGTCCTTCCAAGCCTATTTTTCAAGATTTTTATCACGAATGAATGTTCGATTTTGTCTAAGGCTTTTTCTATCTATTGAGATGATCATGTGACCTTTCTCCTTGCCTATGTGATATAGCATATTAATTGATTTACTTACATTCAACCAGCCAGCGCTCCAGGGATGAAGCCAATTTGGTTCTGATTGCTTTTATTTGCATTTATTTTATGCTTAATTCATTCCCGTGCCATAGTTTTTGTTTCTTCAGTTTCTTCTGGGATGTCTTTTTCTTCTGTGCAACTTCCTCCTCTGGTTTAGGAACAATTTGCTCTTTTTCAGTAAGGATCATCTCAATGTGACGGGGGAGCTCATGTGTGGGTTAATCCAGCCATGAGCTCTGTAAGTACAGCAGCACATCTTGGGTGCTTTGTTCACCTGGATATAACCAGAGAATCTACATCTGGGGGCTGGGGATATAGCTTAGTGGTACAAGCACCTGCCTGACAAGCGCAAGGTTGAGTTCAATCCCTGGTACTGCCAAAAAAATACAAATAGAAGTCAAGTAGAAACACATTTTGGGCTGGGGATATAGCTCAGTGGAATAAGTGGAAACATACTTTGGGCTGGGGATATGGCTCAGGGGAATAAATGCCTCCCTGGCAAGCACAAAGTCCTGAGTTTGATCCTTGGTACCACAAAAAAAAAAAAAAAAAAAAGACAGAGAATCTACATCTAAACCCTTAAGTTCAGCATTACTCTCTGCACCTTTAAGCATGTACAGAAAAAATTCAGCACTTTTTTTTGGCCACCAACCCTGCATCCAGCCCCACTGTTTGGCCTGGGCACACCTACCAATGCCACCACTGTCACACTGTCACAATGTCACACATTGCTTCTTCAATGTGACATCCTTCAGATAGTTGGTGGCCTTTCGGATATGCACACCCCCGATGGCCTGGGCAGTTTTACGTGTGTTCTTAAAGTGAACATGAAGATCTGAGCTCCTTAATTTGCATGATTTTGTAGGGTTTTCTAGGTCAAGAGAGTAGTGAACCATTTTCACAGGTCACCTCAGTCTGCTCACAGGAAGAGGAGCTGACATGTATTTTGAATGATTTATTGTATTCTCTTTGCCAGTATCTCATTAAGGATTTTTTTTTATTTATGCTCATTAAAGAGATTGGTCTATAGTTTTCTACTTTTTTGTTAAGTCTTTGTATGCTTTTGTTATCACGTTTATGCCAGGCAAGTGCTGGACCACTGAACCATGTCCCCATCTGCTATCAGGGAAATGCTGCCTTTCAGGAATGAGTGTGGCGGTCCGCCTGCCATTTCCATTTCATTGACACAGTTGAAGAGCACTGGTATTAGATCCTCCCTGATGCTCTTGTAGAATTCAGCAGCAAATCTGTCAGATAGTGAACTGTTTTCATTGGTAGGGGTTTTTTAATGCTTCAAATTATTTGCCTATTATTGGACTGGTATTTCCTATTTTTTTGGTTCAGTTTTGGCAATTCGTATGTGTCTAGAAATCTGTCCATTTCTTCTAAATTCTCCATTTTTTTGGATTACAGATTTTTGAAGTAGTTACTTATAATGGCCTGCATTTTAGAGATACCTGTTGTGATTTTACCGTTTTCATTTCTAATTGCATTAATCTGGGTCTTTACTTCTTTTGGTATGTTTGGCTAAGAGCTTGTCTATTTTGTTTATTGTTTTGAAGAACCAGCTCTTAGATTTTTTAAATGCTTTGTCATGTTTTATTAACCTCAATTTTATTAATTTCTGCTCTTATCTTTAAGATTTGTATCTTGTACTAGTTTTAGGTTTGGAATGTTCATGTTTTTCTAGGACCTTAGGGTCCATCATTACTTTACTCATCTGGGGTCACTCTGTTACTAGCTCTTTCACTGGGTCCCGTAGGTTCTGGTATGTTGTACTGGCATTATTGTTTGACGCTAGGAACTTGTTCAGTTTCTTTGATTTCTTCCATGACTCACTGGTTATTTAAGAGCACAATCTTTTCTTTCTTTTTTTTTTTTTTTTTTTGCAGTACCAGGGGTCGAATCCAGGACCTTGCACTTCCTAGGCAGGCACTTATGCCACTGAGCTATATCCCCAGTCCTAAGAGTGCATTCTTCACTCTCCCTGTGTTCACATAACTTCTGTGGGTTCTTGTCATTGTTCAGTTTTAGTTTTCTTGTACTACAATCTGAGAATATGTATGGGATTATTCTGATTATTTTTTATTTAAGAAAGCTTCATGGGGCATTGTCTGATCTATGTTGGAGAAAATTTCACGTGCTGCTGAGAAGAATGTGCATGGTATTCTGTTGCTGCTGGGTTGAGCACTCTATAGCCCTCTATCAAGTGCATGTCCTTGAAGGTGTAGGTCAGCTCTGACATTTCTTTGCCTAGTTGACCTGTCTCTGTGACAGTGAGGTGTTGAGTTTCCCACTGTGGTTATGTTGCGGTTCATCTGTTCTTTTATGCCCATAGTGTACGTTTTACGAAGTTGGATGTGGTGGTATTTGGTAGATATGTACATTTACAATTGTTAGCTCTTCCTGTTGAATCATTCTCTTTACCAGTGTGTAGTGATCTTGTCTCTTTCATTTAGCTTTGACTTGAAATCCACTTTGTCTGAAAAGGTTTTTTTGTTTTGTCTTGTTTTTGTCTTTTTGTAGCCCAGGCTGATCTTGAACTCAAAATGATCCTCCTGCCTCAGTCTCCCAAGCTCTGGGATTACAGGTTTGTACCATCATGCCCAGCTAGGTTTTGTTTTTTAATACAATCTGCCAATCTGTTTCTCTTGATTGGGTAGCTGAGGCCATTTACACTGAGCATTATTACTAAAAAGTATTGATTTATTCTTGTCATTTCTTTGTCTTTCTGTTGTTGGTTCCTTTATTTTTCCTTCTTGTTTAACTGCTCACCCTGCTTGATATATAATTCATACCATTAGGGCCCTTTGACCCTTTGACTTTATTCTCTCTAAAATATCCCTGAATTTTTTTATGGTATTGGTTTCTTAACACTATTTGTCATGGAAAGTCTTAATTTCTCCATCAATTTTTAAAGATAGTATTGCTAACTATACTAATCTGGTTTGAAGGTTGTTTTCTTTTCGTGTTGAAGAGCTTCCCTCCACACTTGCCTCACCTAGGGTTTGTGTGCTGTTAGAGCCGTTTCCCATGATCTCATGCCCATCTTCTCTGACATTCTGTCCTGCAGGAGTTAGATCAGAAGAAGAGAAGAGAAAAGAGAAGTAACACCTAAAAGAAAGAGGAGAGATTGATCTCTGTTATTATTTTTTACATCTTAGCAGAAGGCTTTCGGGAATGGGGTTGAGAAAATATCTGTGGGACCAAGAGAAGGGATGCAGAGGCAGGGCAGTGCAATTGCAGGTTGGGGGCAACTGTCTGGAGCTCAGACCCTGATGATATACTGGGAATCAGCTGGTGCTTGGACCTTTGGTCCACAATTTTGGTGAGGGAGATGACCCTAACCTGCCCATGAAAGTTACTCTTTGGATTACAGCCTGGGCTAATTCTTATTCTGTTCTGCACACACAGACCTGGAGCCCCTGCCAGAGCCTCTGAAGACACTGTGGCACCTGGTTAGTTCTGATGGAAAGTATTTTGAATGCGAAAAATGATATATTTTATAATGGATAGTGTCTCTCAAGAATATTTTGAGCCAGGCGTGATGGTACACACTGAGTCTTAACCACCAGGGAGGCTAACAGGGGAAGATCCCTTGAGTTAGGAGTTTGGAGTCCCTTTTGAAAAAAATAAAAATGGAAAGAAAACACAGTTGGTTTAGGTCTACCAACATCATGTGATGAAACCAGGGCAGAATAACTCTTACTGGTTTTTTTTTTTTTTTTTTTTTTTGGTCTTTTTGAGGCAGGCCCTTGCTGCGCAGCTCAGGCAGCCTTGACCTCCCTTTGTAGCTCAGGCTGGCCTCACACTGGCAGCACCACACCCAATTAAGCCTTACTTGTTTTAGATAAACAGAGAGATCCAGGAAGTGGCCCTAAAGGTCACAACAGCAGAGAGACAACAGATGTACCTCCTGCCCCTTGCCTTCTCTGGCTCTTTTTCTCTCTCTTTTCTTTTCTCTCTGGTGGTAGTAGGAGTTGAGCCCAGGGCCTTCACACTGAGTTAGATTCCAGTCCTTCTGAATTTTTTACTTTTATTTTGAGACAGAGTTTTGCTAAGTTGCCCAGACTGGGCTAGAATTTATGATCCTTCTGTCTCAGCTTCCCAGAGTGCTGGAGTTCCAGGCCTGTGTCCCAGTGTCTGGCTTCTGCCCTATCTTTGTAAGCCCTGTGTCTCCTGGAACCCTCCTCCTCGGGACGCTCTCTGTCATGCCTCTTGCAGCACCTCCTTTGGCAAGCACTGAGTAAACTTGCCAGGCTCTGCTGTCCGCCAGGGTGTTTGCAGGTGGTGTTTCTTCTGACACTCGTCATCTCCCTTTTCTTTAAGTGTAGAAGTACATAGGGATCAATCAGAGAATTTACCTATGCTGCAAGTACTCAAACCTTGCAGAGGGTGTGTGGTTCTCCTTGGTCTTCAGAAATCATAACCAGGTGCAGTGGCATATACTGTGTTACGGCTGATATGTTGTGTCAACTTGGGGAGTCTGGAGGCTTGGCCGCTTTCTGCATCTTGGGGTGAAAAGGACCTGCCCTTACCCTTCTGGGATGTTGTTCATTGTGTCCATGTGAGAAGTTTAGAAGATTAAATGAGTGACTGAGCAAGGAGCCAGGGTGCTTACTCTGTATTAATCCTGAGCCTGTGCAAGAGGAGAGCATGGAGGTTGTGTGAGCACTACACGCCCCTGGGTGGGGGCAGCCTACTTACAATATAAGGGAGGGAAAGATGCTTGTTCTCTCCCACTTTTTGCTCTTGCTGCTTTGCTGCTCTGCCTCCATGAACAGTTGCCCTCTGCCATGTGCCACCCTGCCTCAGAGCCAGCAGAGTATGGACTGAAACCGCCATAGACTGTGAGCTAAATAAACCTTGCCTTCCTTATTCTGGGTGTCGGGTACTTTGTCTCAGCAATGAGAGAAAAGTAACCGAGACATACTAGTGGTCCCAGCTACTCGGGAGGCTAAGGCAAGAGGATTGTGGGAGCCTTTTTTCAAAGGAAAAACAAAAACAAACAGCACCAAAAAGAAGCCATAAACACAAATGCCTGCAGTAGTACCTCAGACTGAATTTTTGGGTCCCCCTAAAATTCACATATGCAAACCCTACCACATCAGGTGGTGGTGCAGGCCTATAATCCCAGCACTCTGGGAGGCTGAGACCACAGGACTACAAGCTGGGGTACAGGCTACGCTAGACTCTGTGATCCTTCTGTCTCTGCTTCCCAGAGTGCTGGGATTACAGGCAGCATAGCAATTTTTTTTTTATTTTTTGGTTTTTCTGAGACAGGGTCTTACTATGTAATTCAGGCTAGTTTTGAACTCACTGTGTAGCCTGTGCTGGCCTTGAACCCGTACCAATCCTCCTGTCTTAGCCTCTCAAGTGCTGGGATCACAGGTGTGCACCACCATGCCCAGCTAGCTTAGCAATTTACAGAGACTTTGTTCCAAAATTAAAAAAAAATTAAAATGAACTGGAAATGTAGCTCAGTATAAAATCCCTGGGTTCAGTCCCTACTACCAAAAAGACCCCAAAAAACAAAAAGAAGAAAGGAAAGAGAGGAAGGAGGAAAGGAAGCAGGGAGAAAGGGAGGAAGAGGGCCAATCCCCAGTGCAGTGGCGTTAGGGTCTGTGAGAGTAGGGTAGCCCTCTGCTTGGGGGACTGCAGACATCCCAGGGAGAAGCTGGCTGCCTGAAAACAGGAAGTGGCCTTCACCAGGCACTGAGTCAGCCAGCAGCGTGACTTGGATTTCTAGCCTACAGAACTGGGAGAAATAAATTTGTGTTATTTATTTATTTTTTAATTTTACAGGATTTACTACAAAACACCATAAAAATTGCCTTTACTTAAGCTGTCTCTCCCCATATCCAGCAGGCCAACTGGATGTCTTTGGGCATGATGGTGACTCTCTTGGCATGGTTGGCATACAGATTAGTATCTTCAAATAAGCCCGCCATGTGTGAGCACACTTCACTAGCGTCCTGAAGAGCACTGATAGCTGCTCTCTGAAACCTCAAGTCGGTTTTGAAATCCTGGGCAATCTCTCTCACCATCCTCTGGAAAAGCAGCTTCTGAATGAGAATCTCAGTCGATTTCTGGTAATGCCGAATCTCTCGCACCACAGTACCAGGCCTGTAGCGATGAGGTTTCTTCACCCCACCAGTAGACAGAGCGCTTTTCCTGGTAGCTTTACGGGGGGGCTTTTGAGCAGTGGACTTATGAGCAGTCTGCTTGGTTTGGGCCATTTTCTTTTACCCAACACTGAGTCTTAGGTCACTTTTCTGACCACCACACTGGTGCTCAGTCAACAGCTGCAGTTGCCTACAACAGAAACACCTTCCCAATGAACAACCAAACCGCTCTGCCAAATTTGTGTTATTTATAAACCACAAAGTATGGCTTATATTCACTTATAGAACACAAATAGATGGAGAGAAGTGGCCAGGTGGGCAACTACATACACTGAAAGAGTTCAAATGCAGGCATCAACTTCACTCACCACATACAGCTCCACTGTAGGTGGCACAGACAGCGTGTGCCTCGGGGGCCAGGGAGCGGCTAAGACTTTCGAGTGCATGTCTCTTCTGAGGGACAACTGCTATGGAATTTGAGTTCATTGTGGGCATGTGCCAATGCCAGACCTGTCACCAGACTTCTTTCTTTCTTTTTTTTCTTTTTTTTTTTTTTTTTTGCGGTACTGGGGATCGAACTCAGGACCCTGCGCTTGCCAGGCAAGCACTTACTCCACTGAGCTATATCCCCAGCCCCAGACTTCTTTCTTTCTCTTTCTCTCTTTCTTTCCTTTTCTTCTTTTTCCTTCCTTCTCTTTTCTTTGAGTGGTACTATGGATTGAGTCCAGGGCCTGTGCATTGAGCTACATTTCCAGTCTTTTTTTATTTTAAGACAGAGTCTCATTGAGTCACTAAGATGACCAGGCTGGACTCCAACTTGTGATCCTCCTGCCTCAGCTTCCCAGGGTGCTAGGATCATAGTCATATGCCACCACACACTGCTTGTCACCAGATTTATTTTCTTTACGGTAAAAGTCCAGATTACAAAATGCTAATAACTGGGTGAAATTTAAAGCAGGGTTCAACTTTTGTGGTCAAGTAAAAGAAATGAATAGGCAGCGTTTTTCCTGGGAGCCTCTCTCACACATTTTAATGGGATATTGTATATAGTAGTGGCCAACTTTAGTAATAAACTTTGTGCCAGGCAAGGCCTTCTCTAAGACTTTTACTTGTTTTTGTTGTTTGGATCAAAAATATCCCTCAGAAGCCTGTGTGTTAAAATTTTGGTTCCCATCTTGGTGGTACTGGAAAGGGGTGGAACTCAGGGGTAGGGCCAGGGGCATCTATCAGTCTGCTGTTGGGGTCACTGTGTGAGCCCTCGAAGGGGCCTGTGGGACTCTGGTCTTTCTCTTCTTTGCTTCATGACTATGAGGTGAACCATTCTGCTCTATCATATATTTCTGCTGTGATGATCACTTCAGGCCCAAAGCAGCAGGCCAGTGGGTCACAGACTCTCACCACCAAGACCATGTGCTGCGCCAGCATGGTGACTCTTGCCTTTGATTCTAGTGCTCCGAAAGACTGAGGCAGGAAGAACACAAGTTTGAGCCCAGCCTGGGGAACTCAGCAAGAACCTGTCTCAAAAAAAAAAAAACTATGGATGTAGTGCAGTACTAAAGCTATGGATTCAATCCCCAGTACCACCAAGACTGTGCCAAAATAAACTTTTCTGAATTGATTATCTTAGGTTAACTTACAAATCCAGTCACTAAGAGGTGGGTCCTATTATTACTTTCATCTTATAAAGGAGGAAACAGAAGGTAAGTAACATGTTAGCTTTTTGTTGCTGTGCCAAAATACTGAGAAAAGAGTAAAGAAGGATGGTTTCCTTCGGGGGAGAATTTCAGAGATGTCAGTGCCTGGTCTGCTTACCCCTGTGCTGTGGGGCTGAGGGTAACCCAGGCGTCATGGCTGGGGGTGTGCTGAGCAGAGCCCTGCATCTGACGGCTCCAGGGAGTAGAGCAAAAGGGAAAGAGCCCTGTGACCAACCCCTTCCTCAAGGCCTATCAGCTGGAACCTTTAACATAATGCATCTTTTCCAAGACATTTTGGATCCTAACCATAAACGTAACTGATTAGATAATTAACCAGATCTAGGTTGCTTCGACCCACACAAACCAAACCAGGGTGTCTGACTCGAGGATTTATTATAGCTGAAGAACAAGGAATGGGGCTGCTTAGTGGACAGCAGCGAGCTGTGCAAAGCATGGAATTTTAAAGGTTTGGGTTGTTTACAATGGACCACTGTAGCTGACCAGCAGTGCATCTGGTCCCTGTGAATTTGCAGTCTAGCCCCTCTAAAATAAGGTGGCCTTCGTGGTCTGGCTTAAGGCCATTTTTTTTTCTCTTGCAAAGGGCAGGGGGAGCTTCCTTATCAGTAACCTAATCTAGTGCTCTGGCATGATCTCACCTACTGAACTTGGGGCTGGATACCACAGCCCCTCACCTTTCTATGTCCTATAGCAACTCCTGTACAAGGCACTCCTTGACTGTGTATTGAGCTGAATTGATATTGCACGTAATCAGTGTAATTATACTTTGACTCAGTCTTTCATTCAGTAAAACATTCCAAGTGCCTTCTGAATTTTCCATCGTTGGCCAGGGACCATGGAGTCCAGGTGCCAGTGGGCAAGTAGCACAGCACAATTTTCACCACTAAAGTGTTCTGAAAAAAGTGTCCTGCGTTACAAAAGAAGACTGGCTGCAAAATGTTACTGAGTACTGGGTATTAATCACCATATAAAGGAAGAAACAAAAATTGAGCTCATTTCCTTTTTAGTGACCTAACAACATTTAGCAAAGATGAAAACATGTAGAGAACACAGGAAGTGTTGGCTTTAGTGACAAAACTTCAGGAAGTATTTAAGAAATGGTAACACTAAGCTGGGCATGGTTGCACAAACCTGTAATCCCAGCACTCGGGAGGCTGAGGCAGGAGGATCATTGCAAGTTCGAGACCAGCCTGGGCTCCATAGTAAGCTCAAGGCCAGCCTAAATTGCATAGCAAGACTCAAAAGAGACAAAAAAAAAAAAGGTAACACTTCCTCTAGAAAGTCACTGAATGAAATGGATGTTAGCTTTCCATCAGTGAGAAAACACTCCAGAGAAACCAATTTAAAGAGAGAAGAGTTTTGGCTTACAGAACCAGGACTTCGGTCCATGGTCAGTGGTTCTGTTGTTTCTGGATTTGTGGCCCAGCATGGTGGGGTTGATGAGGGCGCAGGCGCCACCTTCCATCCAGGAGTGACACACAAAGGGCCAGAGCTCCGCCTTCCCCTCAAGGGCACCCTCCCCATGCCTTAACTTCCTTCCACTAGGCCCTGCCTCTCAAAGGGTCTGCCCACCGCGGACAGGGCCAGGTACTAGCAAACAAGCCTTTATCCTATGGGCTTTGTGGAATGTAAGCTCTAAAATCTAACAGGATGCAACTGAGATTCACATGGCAAAATTGGTAGGCTGAAAATACCCTCCTTCAACCAGAGGTGGTGGTGCACGCCTATAATCCCAGCACTCAGAGACTGAGGCAGGACAATTTTTTTTATTTTATTTTAAAGACAAAAGAATGGAGACATATGAACCAGAAAAGCCATAAACAATACAGAAAATACAAAGTTATACAGAATATAGTAGGGAATTAGAACTGGATGTTGTATTACATAGTTATCTTCACATTAGTTAACACAAAAACATTAAAGGAAATACCAAATTATAGATAAGATAGTAGGGAATT
>PVLD010026081.1:0-22730 GCA_004027595.1 Dinomys branickii | reverse complement strand
GCGCGAAACGTGGGACCGCCGGGCGTCTCCGCCGCTAGCAAGCCGATCTCTGTGGGAGTCGCCGGGGGGTTGCACCGTCTCGGGGGGGCGGGAGGGCCCGAGGCGGCCGCGCTCCCACTGCGCCTGGACCGATCCCCGCTTCTTCCCCGCGGGGATCGTCCCCGGCTCCCAGCGTCTGGGACTTTCCCACGTCTCGCCCTGGCAGCCTGGTCCGCCCTACCACATCTCCCCCGGCATCTCAGAGAAATACTCCCAGTTTAAACTTCCCAGCCGAGGTTCCGGCATTCACGCTCACCAAGTCTGTCTCGAGCTGGTGGTGTTTATTAAGGAGGTTCTCTCCCTTGCTGCTCACCCGGTCGCCATCTTCCCCGGATTCCTGATCTGTAGTATTTTTAACCTTCCATCTAGTCTGGAGCCTGGATCTAGGCTCTTGCCTTCAGTGCCAGTCTGTACTCTAACCAGTTGTTCTGTGTGGTGCTCTGGCCCTGGAGAAAAATGAGTGTCCTCTACCTCCATCCTGTTAGCCTTATATTTTTATGGTCTGTGCTGTATCTGTGTGACCAGGGAAGGGTCCAAGTGTAAAGCTTGTCTCACTCTCTACTACCTGTATGTGATGCGTCATGTCCAAGTGAACGTTAGATCTCTCTCCATAGCACTCATGCCTCATACCAGCCCTTCTACAGTTTGAGTGTGTTCCCCCAAAAGTTCACGTATTGACACCTTAATTATCACGCCACTGCCGGAAGAAGACTTAGCGAGAGGTCTTTGGGTGAAAGTCCCGATGAATGGGTTAATGCCTTTCTTTTAGTAAAAGGTCAACTCTGGAGGGAGCCAGTCCTTTTTTCTGTCATACATGCGTGCTGTCTCTTCACTTGTGAATTCTTCTGTGTTATGAAGCCACATAAGAGCCTAATCAGATGTTCCTACCCAATCTTAGACTTCTCAGCTTCTAGAACCAATAAGCCAAAATATACCTCTCTTCTGCACACAGTGGGTATTTTATACCTACTGAAAATGAACTAAGACACCAGCCTTGCCTTACACTCTGAGCAAATTGACTAATAGTGTAGGCCACAGTACCAGAATGCTTGGCTTTAAACCTCTGTTTTATCATTTACCAGTGTTGTGATTTTGAACAAGTTATGCCCCCTTGCTGGACCTTAGCTTTCTCATCTAGAACATAAGAATAATAACATACTTAATATTTAGGATTGATACAAAAGTTAAAGGAGAAGCTGAGAAATATTTGGGACAAATAAGTATTATGTTGATGATTTGCTGGCATACAAAACCTGGTATCTCCAAGAGTGGGAAACCTAGCTCTAACAATTTTCCCACTCCCACTTGGTATCTCAGACCAAATGTTCTGTTTCCAGTTTCTATGATTACTTGGAGTGGTGAACAACTGAGGAACATAGCAATATTTGTGTTACCATAATAATTATAAGCAATGATGGCAAGATCTCTGTTAGCACTGGGATATAGCTCAGTGGCACAAATGCCTTCCTAGCAAATGCAAGGTCCTGAGTTTGACTCCCAGTACTACAAAAATTAAAAAAAAGATTTCTGTTACCTTACTGCCAGCTGCCTCTTCAGGCAAACAACTGGTGATAGTGCAATAACTGCAATTAGAAGAAGAGAAGCCTTATTTTATTTACTATTTACATTGTTTCCTTTTGAAAATATAATTTTGGATTTATGAACAGTCATGATCCTTTTAATGTATACATAGAAATATTCACAATCACTCAACCCAGGAATATCTTTCAAGTTTTGCCAAGTTGTTTAATCATGTCCTTTATATCAAGAAAGACCTTGCTGTGCCAAGTTATCAGACCCCTCTAGTTTCCTTCATTCTAGAGGAATTTCTCAGTGACTTTGTGATCTTGATTTTGACATTTCTGGAGTTTCAGGACATTCTTTTTGTAGACTGTGACTACGTGAGTTTGTTTGATGTTTCCTCCTGAAAAACCACATTTTACATTTTGGACAAGAATATCACAATAGATATGGTGATGGATAGTCACATTATTGATACCCTTAATTTGGTCACTTACTAAAAATGCTTTCGGCCAAAGATGCCCTTTGTGACATTATTTTGGAATTAATAAGTAGATTATGTAGAGAAAATTTGACATGTCTCATTTGTCATTTCACTGTCACCTACAAGATTTACCATTTATTGAATAATTATTGTTATAACAAATAAGAAATAGTGATTTTTAAATTGTATTAGTTTTTCCACCATCATGCATTTAACCATACAAATACTTTTGACCCCCATTCGTGTTAGTCCAATAATTTGTTTTAATATAAAAACTTGGTGGTATTTTTAATGGTTGAATTTTCCCTTATTTGGATAATGGGAAATCTTTCAACTAGATAATGTCTTTTGGACAAATTTTCTTTGTTCTTCTAGCACTTCCTTGCTTTTCTTGGAACAAGGTATTCCAAATAGACTTTCTTATTTTCTTACTCAGTCCTCAGTAAGCCATTTCTTTAAGAACGCTTCACTTTTTTAGCAGAGAATGGTATTTAGAAGTTGAAGTCTGGGTGCCAAAATATGTCCATTGGCCATGGGGTTTTATTGTCTGACTTGTGCCTTTTATTTACATATTCTATTATGTCCTTTTGCCTTCCATACCACATAGTTTATATTTACTAAGATCAATTTCTATGTCATACATGCATTTATTTCCCCATCAGTGAGAAACCTAGCTCCAGCATCATCAATGTATTTGAATATTTGCTGATACCCTGTATGTAACCAATGTCCACCAGACTTCTCTCACCACCCATCTCTCATCATCATCCTTACAGAAGCCCCCACTAATGGTCCTGCCCAGTGTCAATGAAGGAAGTAAGGGAAGAGGAAAAGGTAGGAAGGAAAAATAAAATTACTTTGATCCTAGTATCAATTGGTGGTTATCTTGTATCATTTAATATATTCTTAAAATTACTCTTAGGTGTTGCTCTTGTTGACTCTTCTCCTCTTATAAAATTGCTTTCATCTCATTTCAGGGTTATTTGTTCCCCTCACATTCTTTCTCATATTTAGGTTCCAGTCCTTTAAAACTGATAGTGACAGGGATGAGCAATCAGCCTAGTCAAGAGCCCAGAGCTTGGACCTTCACTATGTTAGGATTGTAGCACATTATGAGTGGTGGCTTGGCCAAAATCCCATAGTGGGAGAGAGACAGGGATGGAAAGAGGAAAGGAGCGAGGAGGGGAGGGAGGGAGGGAGGGAGAGATTACAAGGAACAGTGTTCACAATATGTGGGGAGGTCTGCTTCCAAAGGAGTAAAGGAATGTGTCACCTCTTGGCAATGCTCATGTGTCTCCTGACGTGAGATAAGGCTCTTCCAACTGGTGTCTCTGCCTTTGACTTTCACCAAAGCTAGATTTTTTTACTGGAGACTATGTATTTCCCTCTATGAAGCTGAAATCTCTTCTTTGTTCTCCAGATAGGCCTGCTGGTGTCTCCATTTCGTCACTTATGGTGGTAATTTGAACTATCTCCTTATGAAGAAATTCCAAGATTCTACAGAGCAGAAGTCATTTGATCCATCTTCAAATTTCCTGTCTAAATGCACCTGGAAATTAGTAAAATTTCAATAAACACTTCCTGGATGAATAAATTTATCACATTTTATCATCTGCCCTGGATGCAGGGCATGGAACTACAGGACCTAATCATTGCCCATCTATGGTTGGTCATGCTTTGTTCTAATTCCTTTCTACTCCTTTATTACTTTCTTTGGGAGTAGGAATATTAATTCTGTGTCATTGATCACTGGGATTATATCACTTTGTGAAATTTTTACAGAGGTACACAGCTAATAGTTTATCCTGAGTCTCAGAAGAGACTTGGACTTGCACTTCTGAAAAATGCTGGAATATTTGAGATTTAGGGAGGGAATTTATGCATTTCTGATTGCAAGCAAGAGAGTTCTATCATGTTAGGCAGAATTATGAACTTCTATTGTCTTTATTTGCAGATTAATTATGGTTTAAGGAAGTGTGTCCATTTGGCAAGTTGAGAAGGGGTAGATTGTGGTCATTAATATGCTGTATCAGCTTGACTGGATTAAGACATGCCCAAGGAATTAATAAAGCACACTCTTAGGTGTTCTGGGTAGGTCATGGAAATGTGATACTGGGTGCAACAAATGGCTCTTGGTCCCTTCCTTTAGTGCGGTTCCACTGCTCTGATTCTTAGCTTCCATGAACTAAACAGCTTTGTACGAACATGCCCTTGCACCAGGATGTTCCTGCCTCGCAAATCGCTGACCATGGACTGAACTCTCTGAAACTGTGTAAAATAAACCCCTCCTCCTTTACATTACAACTGCTGGATGTTTGATTCTAGAAACAGAAAAACTAAAGCCACATTAACCTTTGAAATACACACATACACAAACACACATACACACATACCATGGATATACACACATTCATACACCCAGATAGAAATATATGTTTTCCGGTCTAGCATGCAAATTTATTCAGAAGCAAATGAATCATGACTTTTACTTTTCGTGATCTCACATGTTTAAAAGGAAAACATAAACTCTGTACACACCGACTGCACTCACAATAACTTTTTCAACATCCTTTTCTGTCAATCATATGTATTGATTCTGGGTAGCTTTTATTAATTTTTTAATCCTTACAATAACCCTGAGAAGTAGGTTACTATTATTATTCTCATTGCACAGATTAAGAAAACTGAGGCACAGAGAGATACAGTAACATGCCCAAGGTTACACAGGAATAAGTTATGAGAGCAGGACACAAAGCCAAGCAGTCTAACTTCAATGAAGTGGGTGCAGACAAATAGTTTGTTATTATAGTTATCTTCAACTGTTCAATAAGCTGCTGAAACTTTAGGTTATTATAGTTCAGAGTTTCAGAATTCCTGGTTCTTTTAAAGGAACACATTACAGTGAGACTCTGAGCAATGATATCTGACATAAAACACTATTTGGGCTGTGGGTGGAGGCTGGCCTTTTGCCATGTGCATAATTAAGGCCTCCGATCTTATCTTCCGAATGAAGAGAATACATCAATGTGCTCAAAAGATCACAACCAGGTATAGCTTTGATGATCAGTAATATAATGGCATGTGATTCTGTTGTTTTGACTACTCTCTAAAACTATTTAGCTTAAGCTATGAGAACTGAGAGGATTGTGTTGGTCTTTCCTCCTCAAGAATTTGGACAATTTTTTTTCATTATTATTTTAACAATTTCACCTATAAAATGAGGTGACCATAGATCGTACTTATTTTCTTGTTGTAAGGATTAAAGGAGATGCCATATAAAGCATTTGTCATGTTAAGAAAAGACTTCTATTAATCTTTCTCAGCCTATTATTTCATGAAAACAAAATCCAAAAATGGTGATAATTTCTCTAAAATTTTGTAGTAGAAAAACCATGATAAATGAACTGCTGCAACCACCAGGAACTACAGGTCTATTAGTAGCTCATTGCTTTATACATCAGGGACCTTCTCTGGCATCTATTGTCAGAGAAAGCACTAATAGAAAAACTCCAATCCAGAAACATCAACACCATGAGTCTTTATTGTGTTTATTGGAAATCCCTTCAAGATCATGCAGTGTCACGCACAGTCTGCATTTACAACAAAAATCCAATTCCTTTCAAAGACATTAGGTTTGGTTAAACCCTTCAATTAAAACTAAGGAACTGTGCTAATGTTAAGTCAGTGCCTATATAAGAGAAAGGAAAAGAACTGAGACAGGAGAGGTGAGTGAACTCAAGGACAGGAAGCGGTCAGGCTCCCCAACCTCACATCCTAATGATTTTTTTTCTTCATGATTAGCATATATTTTAGAATATTCCCTGGCTCTGGGAACTTCTATAAATTCTCTCCTCACTAGTTCTAAAGGATGGTGTTGAGACATTGCTACACCACTGAAAACATGAATTCAAATATAATTCAAATTTTCTTATATTCAGCATTGGAAATAAAATGGTTCTTGCTTCAGTATCTGGGTAGTAGATGTGTGTTTTTCTTCAAAATCTGGTGACAAAGAAATCCAGATGGCCTATGTCCTAATGCTGGGATGATAGCCCCATGCCATCATGTTTGGGTATGAATTTTCAGTACATAAGGATGAGCTGGCTGAGCGCTATAAGATGTTATAGAGTTCTTGGTTATAGTATATGCTTCTTTCCTGCTTGAATGTCAGAAAGAATAACTTCAAAAGATGGCTCAGAACTACTTCTTGTCTAAGAATTTAAGGGAACAAAAATCTTGTTTTTTACAATCAAAAAATGTTGATGGTAAGAGATTATGTGATTTTTCTATTCAAAGGTTAGTAATTGTAATTTTGTACATAGTTTACTTAAATCTAATTAATAATCAAAAGTAGGAAAAGACACAGAGAAGAATATGTGGGCAAAGGTAATAAATACATTGAAGCTCACACAATGAAGTTCACTTGCATTTAGAAGAGATTTTGTAGTTTTTAAGGACTGCTGTTTTAAGTGATGTAATATGTGGAAATGACAAAAATTTCAAAGAACTGTTTTTACACTGGAAATTTTCATGCAGTTCATCAGAATTTACCTTCTCATAAGACAGGGTAATGAAAATGCTAGCAAAGGAAATGGAAGAATGGCATTATTATCTTAAATCTTTTCCACAGTTAGAATATGCATAGAAAAGAAAAAAAGGAAAAAGAGCCCTTGGCGAGCAGATGGCTCAATGCACACTATCCGAGATTTGTGTACACACAGTTTAAAATGACAGTCTTTATTGTTCCCTGCACATGGCTTCTGGTGACAGGAGCAAAGTCAACAGCCTTAAAAATATACAGACATGTCAATATAATTTTATAAATGGAGATTGCACTTCATCTATTAACAAACTCAAGGTCATTCTTTACCGTATGTCATTATGATACCAATTTTACTGATAGATGAAAACTACAATCTGGAAGGAACTGTGAGAGCATGCTATCACCAACTTCCATATCAGAGTCACAATGTAAAGGAACACAGACACACATTTATCTTTTTAAATACTATGGTTACCATTACAATGAATCAGCCCAAGAAAAGTAGTTTCAGTTTGGAGTGACAAATACCAAAAAAAATGTCAAAATAAAATGTTAAACAATTGAAAGCAAAAGCAGTTTAAGGTAAATTCACTCTATACCTATTTTCATCAGGATTGTTATCATGAATGGATGTAGGTTCTGTCAAAATATTTTCCTGTCTCTATTGAGATGATCATGTGGTTTTCATCTTTATTTCTGTTAAAACAGTGTATTACATGGATTGGCTTATGTATACTGAACCATACTTCTATGCCTGGGTTGCAGTCAACTTGGTCATAATGTATGATCTTTTTAATGATTTGTTGCATTTTATATTCACGTGTCTTATTGAGAATTTTTGCATCTATACTTACTAAAGAAATGGCCCTCTAGTTTTCCTTTTTGTTGAATCTTATGTGGTTTTGGTATCAGGGTGATGCTAGTTTCAAGGGATGAGTTTGGCCATATTGTTTCCCTTTCAATTTCATGGAGGAGTTTGAGGAATATTGCTATTAGTTCCTCCTAGAACTCCTGGTAAAATTCTGCAGTGAAGCCATGGGACCCTGAGATTTTCCTAGTTGATATGGCTTTTATTACTTCTTCTATTTCACTACTTATTAGCAGTCTGTTTGGGATTTTAAATCCTCTTGGTCAGTTTTGGCAATTCGCATGTGTCTGTGAATTTCTTTATTTCTTCTAGATTCTCTGATTTATTGTAATATAAGTTTTCAAAGTAGTTTCTTATAATCGTATGGATTTTCTTGGTGTCCACTGGGCTTTAGCCTTTTAAAATATCTAATAACTTAAGTTGGACAAAACAGCTTCATTCACAAATGGTGCAGGGGAAGCTACTTATCTGTGTTAAAAGAACTCATCTAGATTCATGTTTCTCATCTGTACTAAAATCAGAACAAAATGGATCAGAGATCTAGATATAAAATCAGAAACATTGAATGTCTTGGAAGAAAAGAAATTGATAAAACTCTTAAAGACATAGGCATGGCAAGGACTATCTGAAAATCCAATGGCACAAGGTGGAGAATCCAGAGTTAACAAATGGGACTTATCAAATTGAAAGGCTTTTGCACAATAAAGGAAATAACCAACATCATGAAGAAACAACCTACAGAACAGGAACAATTATCAGCTATAGATACTCCTTAGACAGAGAACTCATATTTAGAATAAATAAAGAACCCAAAAATTAGACCTCTCAAAATAAAGGACCTAATCAAAAATGGGAAATTGAAATGAATAGTAACTTCTCAAAAGAAGTTCAAATACTCAATAAGTACATGAAAATATGTTCAGTACCTTTGACCATTATGGAAATGTATTACAACCCTGAGATTCCCTCTAATTCTAGAAATAATCACCAAGGACCCAAATAACAACAAATGCTGATAAGGTTGTAAGAAAAAAGAAAGTCTTCTACAATTTTGGTGAGAATGTAAGCTAGTATTAGCACTATGAAAATCAGTGTGAAGATTCTTCAAAAAAAACTGAAACTAGAACTTCCGTTTGACCCATCTATACCTCTTTTGGATATTTTTTTGAAGGGGCTCAATGCACATATTATAGTCACACTCATATTTGTGCTTATGGTAGCTTCACAGCAAAATTATAGAAAGTCTATATGCTCATCATTAGATGGGTGGATAAAAAAACATGGTCCATATGCACAAAGAAGCACTATGTGGCAATAGAAATACATTTGAGTGATTTGTAGGAAAATGGATGGCTCTTGGGACAATTATGCTGTGTGAAATTAAATCAGACACAGAAGTTAAATTTCTTATGATTTCTTTTATATGAAAAATTCAACGTATAAATAATTCAGGCTGTAAAACAAAAGATAGTAAGAAACATGGGGCGGAGCCTGGAAATAAGGAAGGGGTCAGGGATGCAGCGAGACGGGGCACAGGGAGAGGGAGAAGGAACAGAAGAGTAAGACACAGCACGTGCGTACCAATTCTGCAAGATGAATGTAATCACTATACACTGCAAACCTATACTAAGAAAGAAGAAAAAAAGGAAGCAAAGACATAGAGCACATGCCAAAGTTTGCAGGATGAGCGTCCGATTTCATAAAAAGTATTCCATAGAAGATTTTGGAAATATTTAATGGGGAAGCAGACATAAAACTGAAGTGAGAATATTTATTTTTTTTAACATTAAGAAGACTAAACTAGTGGGAAAGGTAAAATTAATTCAAGCATGCAAGTTGTAAGTGTTCTTTTGAAAGAATGAAGGGAGCACCAGTGAAGATTTAAATGTCAAATAAGGAATATTAAATGCATTCACTAAAGAAAATAAAGCACCAAAATTATATATCTTTCCTATATTATGTTCAGTTAAGTAAAGAAGCAAAGTGTTCTACGAAAAAAGAGGAAAAGGAAAAGCTAATAGGTTCTGGTTCATCGATAAATAGTTTACCTCTACTGGCCACCAACGAGGTGAAGGTCACATCACAGATGGTGACAGGAGGTCGAAAAACAATGTGTCTTTCTCCTGGTTACCCAGTGGGCCGGCGGAGAAATTAGAGAGAAGAGCCCTTTTGTATCTTGCCTGTTCTGATTCAACATCTGGCCAAGAACAATGAAAGTATCTACTTCTGTCACAATGTCAATACGGTTTGGTCTGAGCTACAGCTTGAAAAACTGAAATGGATCCAAGCTTGAGGGATGCACACAGACTCCAGATGGTGAGAACAGTACACGCACAGCCTGGATGTTCTTCCTTTAGATACCTAACCAGGAATGGGTTCGTTGATGACCTCTAGGGTGTCCATGAGCTCCTTGAAATTGCATACAATTTTTAAACGTCAGTTGCGTCTTTTATGTGATATAGTCTTGATAATTAACAATAGAATTTGATCATAAAAAGTTCACTAATTTGTAATTATTATGCGTGTGTGAGTATAAGGCCCTATGTGGGGTATTTAAATTGTTTTGAATTTTTCTAAGCATTTTTCTGGCAAGAGAGTGTACACTTTCATAGGGCTTTGAAATGGAATAGATCAGAAGGTTGAAAAGTGTTAAGAAACTTCTGGATGAAATAAACTGCATTGTGCACATAGTAGGTAGAAGGTAATGGCTAAGCACAGTCTATATCCCTAAATTGATGGAGTACTTACTACAGTCAGGCACCGGGGTCCCTCATATATAGTTCTCTGATTATACGTGGTAAAATTAAGACAAGTGGTAGATGTATATATGCAAACTGCTATGCATCTAATTAGCTCTCAGATTCTCACTGTCGATCTCATTTGGAGTTGATGCTCCAAAACTTTGTCCTGCCTCATTTTGCCAACATCTTTGACCACTTTCTTCCTTCATTTTCACTTCAGTTCTCATCTACATGTGAGTAGTCACAGAATCCTTAAAACCTAGGCACCACCTCCTCCTAAGCTCAAGACCAAAAGCACAGTTGTAGATGAGACTTCTTCCTTCACCTTAGAACTTGTTACAGTTTGTGTCTGGATGTCCTCCAAAGCCTCATACAGTCATGGGGGGGGGGGGGCGGCGCTGCTTTTCAGAGGCAGCTGAATTTAGAGTTTGTCTTTGATTCATTGTGTAGTACTGGGATTATGGATGCGAGCGCTACCCCCACCCTAGGTTAGGGAGCTTACATACAATACAAAGGACAGAAAGAGGCCTCTCTCACTGCCCCCTTTTTGCCCTTATTGCTTTTGCTGTCTTCCACCACCATGAACTGTTGCCCCTCTGCCATGTACCACCCTGCCTCGGAGCCAGCTGATTATGCATTGAATCCTCCATAAACTGTAAGCTAAATAAACCTTTCCATCCTTAATTCTGGGCATCTAGTATTTTGTCTCAGCAATGACAGAAAAGTAACTAAAACAGGACTTTAAAACCTAGTTACTTTTATTCTAAATGAGACCATCCCCTCCACTGTTCCTCCAAGGCGTCTGACATTATCATCAACATCTTCACTGCCCGTAAGATTCTGTCTCCTCCCCCAGACAGTCACTGATTCTGATGACGTCCTAAATATTCTAGAATCTTTCTACTTTTGTGTTCACTCACTACTTCATTTCTTACTCAGGTTTGACCACATCACCTTCTCCATACCTGAGCTTCCTTCCGAGCCTCTCTGGATTTCCATTTCTCTTAGGAGAACATCCAAATGATCTGCTTCTAAAACCCATGTCACAATCCAGCTTTGCTTTAGACTTGTCTTTTGTACCTCTCCAATCGCCGTGTAAACTTGAGTGGTCCATACTCAACTTCCTTTGCTACTCTCTCTCCTAGTAAAGCTCATCCTGCTTCTTTCTGTGCCTGACCACCCCAAATCCTTCAAGTTTTGGAAATTAGTTATTCAATGAGTACAAATAACTTATGATAAATGAATATGTTCTAGAGATCTGATATTCAGTACAGCACCTAGAGGTACAAATGAGAGATGGACAGTGGACAGTGATAGATACAAAGACACTTTAGCAGGTGCTGGGTATAGATCTATTATCTTGATTTTGATACTAGTATCCCAGATGCTTGCATATGTCTAAACTCATCAAATGATGCACATTGAATAAGGGCATTTATTCATATGTCAATTATACTTGACTAAAACTATGTAACAGGGAGATTTCTTGATCCCTAGGGAATGGGTTTCATATCTCACCATGTTTCCCACAACATGCTACTTTCTCCATCACAGTACTTCCAGGATGACATATTCTCCCAATAAGCAATAACTCCTCAGAGCAGCAAGACCATGACTGACCTGTTCACTCTTCTACAGTACTCCCAGTGCTGACCATGGCATCTGGCACATAGTAGGCTCCTCATAACTATTGTTCAGTAAATAATTTTAACTGGAATCTATGAATCTCCTTTCCAACATCCTGGCAAATGTCACTTCGGGTAGTGTTGTGTGATAATAATTTTTCCAACTCTCTGAATTTCAGACAAACAATGAAAAAATAATATTCTATGTCTTGTGCCATATTTGGGACATACATAAACTAAAACTTAACAGTTGTTTATCTTAAATTCTATTTTAATTAGGTGTCCTATATTTTTATTTATTAACTATGGTTTTCATTGGCTTTTGTCAGGGAATTATAGATCCTTTCAGCTCTTCAATAAAAAAGGCATCTCCCACTGTCTTAAGAGATACGTGTATTTTGGGGTAGATCTGTTAGGTAATATGTCTTCAAGTGAGTCTAAGTTGTCTTCTGTAAAGATTCATATTACAATCTCAACAGACAGTTTGCTTGTTAACACCCAAGTTCTATTTATACTGGTATCTTCAGGATCTAACGCAATAACTGGGATATGATAGATTCTGCTGAATAAAAATGGATGTTATTAGTATTTCTAAAGCTATACTGTGCAAAGAACATCTCTTTTCACATCCATGATGAGTTTTTCAAATATGTAAACTAGATCAGCATCAATCTGCTCCTCCATAACCTGGACACCCTGATTCCTCCCATCATTCTCCATTTCAGAAGCAGAAAAGGTACCTATCAATGTCAGTCTATTAAGAATTTCTCCATGTCAGTTAAACAAGTACATGCTGATATGAAAGTGTAATGCTAGATACGTGTTACACTGATATGAAAGTGTAACACCCAGTAATGGACATAGACATAACTAGTGGTAGATGAAAATAAAATTAATGAACAAAATGCTAATTCTATCATGAAAATGGATATTATCTTTTTTGATTTTAAGGAGAATAATAAAAAAGATACAGGATTTGAAAACAAGATAGTAGGAAATTAATAATTGTTTTTACATTGCATATTGTTTTCTTCAAAGTTGTTGCTCAGATTACCATATATAGGCATGCAAGATTGTTCAAGCAATATAACCACTAACTGTTCCTTTCAGTGAACTGTTAGAAATTAGTAGTACAATTATCTTAGCTTATACACACACACACACATTTATCTTCTTTCTTTTCTCCTTTCCCCCATCCCAGTTATTCTTCCTTTTTCAGTAGTTTTTTCCCCTTTCACAATGTCTGTTGTACCTTTTGGATCTTATTTAGTCTCTTAATTTCTTACACTAAGGAGACAATATGATGTTTACACACGTGAGTCTGATTTATTTCACTTATGAGTGTGGTCTCTAGTTGGATCCATTTACCTATAAAAGCTTATCTTTCTTTATAGCTGAGTAGTATTTGTATAAAAATACTACATCTTTTTTTATCCATTCCTTGTTTGATAGACATTGGGGTTGTTTCCAATATTGAGCTACAACAAATTGTGCTGCTATAAACATGAGTGCACATATATCACTGTGGCATGATGTTTTCATTTCTTCTGGGAAAATACCCAGAAGGGGAATAGCTGAGTTGAATGGGGCCTCTAATCCTACTTTTTTGAGAAATCTCTACACTGATTTCCACAGTAGTTGTACCAGTCTATACTCCCACCAACAGTGGAGAAGTTTCCATTTTCCCCACAACCACACCAACATTTGTTATTGGTTGATTTGATGATGATAACTGTTCTTTCTGGGTTGAGAGGGAATCTCAGCGTTGTTTCAGTTTGAGTCTCTCAAATGACCCATGAGGTTGAACATTTTTTCATGTATTTATTTGCCACTTGTATTTCTTCATCTGAGAAGCATGCATTCCTCTCAGATGCTCAGTATATTATCTTCACAGTTCAAGGAAATAGATAACTTCATAAAATAGATTGCCTAGGTATTTTAAAGTGCATCCATGTGTACATACGCTTGAACATGCCTATAAATTGAGAGACTTCCATTTTGAAGCACAATTCTCTAATCTTTGTGTTGTATTAGGAAAGAAGCTTCAGCAGCTGGCTAATTTTATCATTTGCCAATTCCCATGTACCCAAAATGAATTGCTCAGATATATTTAACCTCAACATTTAACATGTTGCAGGAAGAAGTTATCAATATCATTTTTTTAATGAAACACATTTTTCACTTTCTCCTGAAATTAGCAAGAGGAATGATTCTATCTTCCCCTGTATTTTATATGCCAAAAAAAATCTATAGAAAAAGGAATAAAGGTGGAGAAGCAGAAACCAATGACTCAGTCCATGAATTAAAGAAAACTGGTGCTAAAAATGGTAAGACACATATCCAGATACTAGATGCACTTTAATTAGGTTATAAACCATGTGGCCATCTGTCAGCGTATCTTCAAAAAATCTATTGCATATGAGAGACATAGTTATGGCTGCACACTTCCCTTCAGTTTGGAACTGCTGTTTCATCATTTACAGCAATCATAAAAAATGTAAGATTTGTACTAAACTGGAGCGAGGTGACACTTTACTGTCTTAGTTATGACCCTCACTGGTTTCCCTGATGGTATCTTGACTCCACAATCTATGTCGAAATCTGACACAATATTTAGTCCTGTCATTTTTGTGGTCCAAGCAAGATGAATAGAGTCTTCTTCCGTAATAAAATTTGAACACAACCACTATAAAACCATTATATGGATTGCTGCAGCAGTATGAAATGCAATTAAATGGCTTGGAAATAAAGGGCATTGCTCTCAGAAAGACTCTGAGAAGCCTGTCATTAATATATAAACAGGGAGAAGGAAATAACTCAAGAAACCTGGCTGTGGTTTGTACTTACTTAATCAAGGATTTTACCATTAAAAATAACAGTTTCAGGATAGAAAATTCTGTTTTAGAGAAAGGAAGTATACACACCCGTGTATGCACAGACAGATGTTATATAGCACCATGCTCGTATCCAGCCATAACATAGCTCCAGGAGTCACACTGAAATTTCTTAGGACATGAACTTGCCTTCCCCTGACAAACACTGCCGTAGATGCTGGGCATTCAAATGTTGGTGTGCCAGAGATCTAGCTGCAGATCATCCCGTGTGTTTATCCTCCCCAGAGAAGTAAGCAGGGGTCCCCTTGTCCTGAGGTCCCATCACCCACCCTCGCATCGCCTCTGCTCTAAAATAGAACATTTGAGGAGAATCCCTGAAGTAGATTATAATCGGTTGCCAGAGGAAATGCTTCTATTTTAAAAAGAAAAGGCAGTTCCCAGGGGAAGATTCCACTGGCTCTGTGATACTCCTGACAAGCTGCTGTTCAGAAGGCAAATCTTTCTGCTCCTGCCACCTCCACATTATCTGGGAGCTGGCTTTTCTAATCCAGAGGCACATCTCTCCAGGAGATGGGAACCACATTTGGAGAGAGTGAGAGGCGAGGCTTGTGCCAGAAATCTCACATGAGAAGAGACTTCCAGAGTCTAGTCAAATAGAAGAAACAGAAGCTCTTCAGGGCCATGTCTCATGACCAGAGGTGAGAATTCAGTCATCTAAAATCTCCCTTGTCTCTCTGCTGCAGCGTCAGAATCCAGGTAGCCTCTGAGACTTAAGGTTTTCTTTATTTGAATTATAGCGTATGTTCAAGCTGTCTCCCTAAAGTCATGACCGAGCTGCTAAAAATAATATGACTCCTGAGATAAATAATGAGTAATACTCTGAGCAGTGCTATGAGAAGGGGGAGAACATTTGCAGCTGAGATTTTAAAGAGGAGGATCAGTGAGGAAAGGAGATCAAAATGATTGCAGAAGCTGAGAGAAGAAAACCCTTCTTCAGTCCAATTTTCTCCCCTTGTCTGTCAAAATGAGCCAGTGTATACAGCAAAAATATTGAACAGATGCTCGAAGAGTTGACCTTCGATAGTTTAAAATTTAAGGTTGCAACATCTGAAATGATTCTTAAAATTTAACAAAAATAGCATCCAAAGGGATTGGTGAAACCGCAATTTATTCTTGCGAATAGGCAAAACATTAATTGTGTAAAGTGTCATTCTGATGACGTCGGTGTCATGAGAGAGGTTTGCCCTGGGAATTTATTTCACACTTCCTAAGAAGCAGAAACAGCTTCAGTTCTTCTTAACACACAGCCATGAAACAAAACCCTTAGCTTTTCATCACACTGAGACAGTAGAAAACTGTACTATTTCCCTTATGCTCCTTGTGGGTAATTTTAATTTTTAAGGCTGGGGAGTAAACTCAGGACTTTGTGCACGGTAGACAAACACTATCACTTCGTGTCCAGTGAGTACTTCTAAAGTTAGCCCTAAATAGAGAGCACTATGTATCATTAGTCAGACATAACCCAAATCAGTAAAACAGATGAGATTGTTCTAGTGAATGGTAGATGTTAGAGACTTGAGCCAGATAACCCTTAGGTCTCTATTCCTGAAGTTTCCCAGAGAACTAATTTAGATGATACTTATTCAGATAATTTTTGAATTAATGCAGCTCCTGTGATTTTTCCTAACTCATCTTCATAACATTAACTAATATTAATGCCTAAGAAAACTGCAGAAATGAACAGCTGGCTCATCCCAGTGATCAACAATGACTTTGAAAGCAGTTAATTTAGGATTCTCAACATGAGAAAGATAAACTCACCCCAAATTCTATAAATTAATTGCAGTCTGTTCTTTGAAATTTTTAACCAAAAATATTGTCCGACTATTGTGGCAGCTATTCCAGAATATCCTTCAGAAATTTGTTATTTAATTTTATATTGTATTAAAGTCTAAATTTGATACCATTACAGCAAGTCACTTCTGTCCTCCGCTTCAAAGGGCACTCCAAGAATCTCTTTTTTTTTTTTTTTTCTTTTCCGGGACCGGGGATCGAACTCAGGGCCGTAGTGCTTAGCGGCAAGCACTTAGCCCACTGAGCTGTACCTCCAGCCCTCCAAGAATCTCTTATCTGACATGATTTATTGTGTATAGTCAGGAGACACTTATCTTTCTCCAAACATGACTATTTGCTTTTTATTCAAAGAGCTACCAGTGAGGCTGAGCAGACGCCCTTCTCTTACAGTGTCAAGATGGTCGGAGACCAAGGAATTATTGACAGAATTTGACAGCTTTGTCCAAAAAGAGTTGTCTGAACTGCCCCTTTGAACAGTCCAGTTGTAGGTATGAACTGTTTTAAAAAGTACTAAGTTAGGAGTGAAGTTGGGGGGGGTTACCATTTTCAACACATCCCTGGATGACTTTCTCATGGATTCTGTTAAGTAGAAAGGACTAATTTTTGCCCAGTCTATGGCATTTGTTCCAAGCAAATACATTAAATTCTGTTTAATTGGAATATTTAAAAATCACATTGCTTTGCCCAGAGCTATGGCTCATGAGATAAGCATTGTTTTATTTTACCTAATCCCTATGTCACACTAGTTTGTAGTTTAGCTCTGAACACAAGTATATCTGCTGTAGGAGGCAAGGATGAAATCAAAAGGCTGTAAGTTTATTGCAGTGTATGCAGATGCTCTGGTAAGTCTGTGGAGTTCCCAGGGAGGGAACAGGGCCCTGGGATACATCTTTGGATTCACAGGGAACAGGGTGTGCAGGGAAATTAATGGATTATTTTTTGCCCAAGCTATAAATCATAATAGAGTTATAATCTATGGCATAGTATGCATGTAAGAAAGGATATAATATATGTATTCTAGTCATTAGAATCATTTATCAAGTACCATGTGAGAGAGATATGGGAAATCCCATACCCAATACTCACGGTGAGGCATGTAATGATTACCTTCCTATAGGGGCAAGAAGGTAACAGGTACAGTCTATGCCTTCCTTCCCAGAGCTGAACTACTATCTGCTGTGAAGGAAGAAAAAAGAATTTTGGCAAATCTTTTGTTGAGAAATCATGCTTGTTGATATTTCATATTTCTATAAATATGAGGGAAAGGCTAGTTCCCTTGCATCACAAATAAGAAATTATAAAAAGAAAAAAGAAATTATAATTGGATGCTACCATGGACACCCAGATTCCGTGCAGGGAAGTGTAAAGAGATGTGATTAGGACACTTGCCTCCTGGGATTGCATGTCTGCCATCCTGTGGTGTGACTACATGCTCAGGTGAAACAACTCTACCCTTTCTAAAGCAGCTGCACCCCTCCTGAGGTAAGAAGCATGGAATTACTGAGTTTGACCAGAAGCAGAAGGCTGGAAACACGATAAGGATGGCTATTTTGTTCTTACAACTGTGGTTCAGAGAGAATAATGGGAGGGTGTAAACCTTTGGTTTCTCTATTAACACTCAGCAAATCTGTTTCATTAAGATCCAAAAGAATCCAAGGAAACAGTCTTTCTCAGGGGGAGCATGTACACAGTTAAGAACCTTCTAGGGTCAGAAGTTTACAAAAGTGAATACAGTCATCTTCCAAGATCAGCATCAATAAAACACACAAGACTAAGGTCAGCAGAGATGTAAGATCTGTCAATCTAGTAAAATCAGTAATAACACAAAGCAGAATTTGATCATTATAACACAAAGAATGAAAAGAAACATGGCATGCTATTAGAAAAAGAGCAGAAAATTTTCTTCTAAGCCATTTGATTACTAATAAATAATCACTGAGTTTTGAAATCAAACTTTTTGCAATACCTGTATATTTTACAGAAAGGTACAAAAATCAGGAATGTAGTTCTAAAGGTGAAACAAAACCAAAATAAAATATAGGGGTTCTTGTCTGTCTATACCATACTGAATAACAATGTGCCTACTTGTCTGTACCTTATTTCTTTCATCTGTAAGTTCCACAAAAGACGGAACATAGATGAAAAGGGTTATTTCCATCCTACTGAGTGGAGAATCTTAGAGCCTTACTGAACTGATCTCAGTAGGGTGTTTGAAATCTGTAGCAGAAAGAGGAATAAAAGCACATTATACCATTGACCCCTTTGTCAGAAATGTGCTACAGGAAAACTAACATTAAAAAATATTACACCACTACGTGTACCAGAGCTCGGAAGAGAGGCCTCTCATGTGCCCTATTTTATATGAACAAGTTTCAATTCTATGAAATTCTTGGATCCTTGAAAGTGTGAACATTAATCATTATAGGTCAATTTGAATGCATTAAGAAATGCCTAGCAGGTTAATAAGGCACAGTTCTGGGTTTGTCTGTGGATGACTGATATGTAGGCCAGTAAACTGAGAGGGCAACCCCACTTGTGGATGGCACAAACTCCTAGCCCGGATGGGATCAAGAGGGAAAGAAGAACACGCACCCAAGTTTGAAGCACTCCAGTCTTCCTGAGCAGGTCAGTGCTCAGCTGCTCTCGCATTTCCACATCAGACTCTGGGTCTGCAGCTTCTTCAGCCTTCCGGTGCAGACTTGCACTGGGAGCCTCCAGGTGGCTCTGAGGCCTTCCACTTTCCAAGGTGCTGCACCCTTGATCCCTCTCATTCTGCGGCTTCCATCATGTCGTCTCAGCAGTCACTGACCCTCTGGTTCTCCAGGGTGTAAAAAGCCATTGTGAAATCTTCTGCCTCTGATCTTATAAGACAACCTTAACTATACATGTATTTTATACTGATCTTGTTCCTTTAAAGAACTCTAGCTACTACAAAAAGTTTCAAATATCCTTACAAAATGCATTTTATTATTATTACCTTAATGTAAGTGTATAATGATTTTTTTTCAGCATAGATGACATATGAGAAGACACCTTAGCATAAGGAGATCCTGGGCCTTAAGTTTGGATCTACAAGGTCTTATAGTTTGGACTAACCCCAGAGTCTCGTGCGTTTAAGGCTTGGTCTCCTTCTGGTGGCACTAGGGGCAGGTGGAGGAATCTTTAGAAGGTGTATCATAGTTGAAGTGCCTGTGAAGGTAGATGCTGTCTCTGGACATTCCTTCTCTCTCTCTGTTTCCTGGCTGCCCTGAGGTGAGTAGTTTTGTTTCTTTATGCTCTTCCACTGTGATGTTTTGCTTCACCATGGCTCCCAAGTGAGCAACAAGCAATCATGGACTGACACCTCCAAAACGATGAGCCCAAATGACTCCTCGTTTAGATTGTTGTTCTCAGCTATTTTGTCTCAGCCATAGAAAGCTGCCTAACCATGTGGATTTAGCTCTAGAGATTCAGTGGGGCATACAGAACCCTGTGGCCTTTGGCAATGACTTTGGATTTGCTTTAAATTTACCAGAAACAGGTAAATCCATCAAGGGTTTTAGGGAAGAGTTGATGAAGAGGTAATAGTTGAACCATATGGACAGAATTTGCTGGGTACAGGCTAATGGGAAAGGTGTAACCACGCAGTGGGAGTAGATATAAAATTACAGACCTATCAAATAGTACAGAATAAATAGCACCGTTTTTGTCATGCTAGGCTTCAGGATTTGTGTATGTCAGGAAGTGATAGTTAACTAAGAGTCAGCTGTTTTTAGGGCTGATGGATTCTCTATCATTTATAACCCCAAATTATTTTTTCTGAGTTCTTTTTAGCCATAGCTTCTCAACAACATGTATATTTATTTCCCTTATATTGTTTACCCAATTTTGTAGCTTATACACATGTTTAATTATGAGGCAATTAATTTGACATAGCCATAAACTACTGAATGCCAATTATTTATAATGCCTTTGGGGGATTTATACCTACATATTTATAGTGAGTTGACAATAAATCAGTAAGTATATATTAAGTGCACAATGTTTGCCAGTCATTGCTCTAGCAGAGGGAGTTAGAACAGCGAGTGAAACAAAGCCTTATCTGTCCAGGGTTTAGAGGGGAGACTGCCAGCACGTACAACACACATACATATACACACCCACAAAATGAGGACAGAGAGTAGAATGTGAGGAAGGTATAGATGTTGCCTTATAATCAAGATCTGCGAACTCCTGCTTAGTGAAGCAACATTTTCGGGAAAGCCTGAAGTTTGGAAACTCAACAAATAACAAGAGTTGGGGTTGTGTGTGTGTAATGTTGGGAGTGTTTGAGAACACCAAGGAAGCTCGAATGCCTGGAATAAATTCAGGTAGAAGAGAAGAGAGGGCCACGGTCCAGGTCAGACAGAGCCTTGTAGGCTTTAGGGAAGACTTTGGGTGTGGTGTGTGAGGGAGGACTTCAGAGGATTATAAGCAAGGAATGGCATGATATGTTTTGTTTGAAAATGATCACTCTGTCCCATATGGAGAGAAACTCTGGGTAACAAGGGCGGAGGCAGGAAGCTATTGCAACAATTTTGGGAGACTAAGGTGGCTTTGTCCAGGGTGATAGCAATCGTGCTGTGTAGGAGGGGAAAGATGGCTTGACTGTGAATCTATCCTAAAGTTGCTAGAAGTTGAGAGTAGGATTTTGGTGTTTTATTCTTTTTGGTACACACACGTTGTATATTTAATAAATATTTTTAACAATTTGAGTGGCATGAATGGATGAAGAGTTAGATTTCAGGAGTGAGACAAAAATGGAGTCAAGATTGGCCCTGCCATTATCCATAGCCACCCGCTCCGTGTCATTGACAGAGAAGGATGAGTTTGCCATTTGTTGAACATTTAGACTGTGTCAAGCATTGTGCAGCTACTTTATTTAGAGAAGTTAAGCTAAACTGCATCCACTTCCTTCCCTCCTCCCTCTCCATAGCCTGAGGCTCCCCTTCCCAGTGCACAGAAGCCAGAGGATCCCAGGCAAATAAGGAAAACCTCTGAGGAACTCAGCGGAGAGCATGATGTTCCTCTTTGCACCACAAACATCTACTTCCTCCCTGCCCCAAGTCACGAAGAAACTGAAGCTCCCTCCCCCTGTCTTTTCCCCCAGTTCTCACTTCTGTTCACACCAGTGTTTCTGCCCATAGTCTTCCTTGATGTTGAGCCTTTCCAATTTTACTCCTGCAATATTTGTCACATTGAGTTGGCAGCTGCTGAGTATTTTTGCAAGGGGTGTTGGGGAATATTGAGGTATGAGGTGAGTCACAGTGAGGAAGGATTGTCCTCAGTCAACACAAGCTATGCTATAGCTGCCAGTAACCATGAACAGGAGGATGATGACAGCAACGAACAATTTTGACACTGTGGCTCAAGAAAACTTCAACCAGGGGACAAGGTTTTGATGAGAACAATGAGGTAGTAGAATTTTAAACCAAGGGCCAGGAGGATAAGGGAGAGAGGATGCAGCTTTGTAAGAACACAGGCCAGGAGAGAAGCGAGCAGGCGCACGCAGATGAATGAAGCACACTGAGGGCCAGGTTGTTCACATCTGAGAAAATGATCTTTTAGCAAACACGCTGGTTTCCAAATGAGGAATTTAAAATGCCTGTTCCTCAGTAACAGTCCTCAGTGTCACAAGTCAGAGCTTAGTGATGTCTGGCATACTTTGTATAGCCTCTAGTCACTTAATTGGGCAGATTTTTAAATCATACAAGGACAGAAGATCACATGTATGCTAAGGAATTGCTACTCTTCAAAAACTCTTCCCCTAAACTGAAAAATAATTGAGATATTTAAATACTAGGAAAGCACAAATCAAAAGGCAAAGCTAGTTAGCCTTAAGTACCCACAGTTCTAAACTCTGACAAGTGAGCTACACATCAAGCTTCCAAGCAGATTATGGTTTTAAAAGATCTGTTGCTTATCGTTTCTATGCAGTTCTATGCAGGGTGTCCTCCTTTAATGCTGTTCTTATTCATTTGCCTTTTTTTTCTGCTTTAGAGGCATGCAATCTGAGCTGAGTTTTAAAGCCTTAATGAGGACAAGAAAGAAAACAGGCATACATCAACAACAGCAACAACATCCACAACAACAACAACAGAAGAAAAAACACCGCTTGTTGCTGCTTTACATATTGTTATCTTCGAAGTGTGTGTTCAGGCTAACACATACAGATATACACTATTAATCTAATTTCCTGTCCT
>PVLD010026080.1:11438-22832 GCA_004027595.1 Dinomys branickii | reverse complement strand
TCCAATAGATTTAGAGTTTCTCTTTTAATACTGAGATCTGTGATCCATTTTGACCTGAGTTTGGTGTATGGTGATAGACTTTGGTCTATTTTCACTTTTCGGCAAGAGGTAAGCCAGTTTGTCCAGCACCATTTATTAAACAGGTCAACCTTTTTCCAGTGAGTTTGGTTGGCCCCTTCGTCAAATACTAGGTGGCTGAAGGTGTTTTTCGTTGTGGTTGCATCTTCCAGTCTGTTCCATTGATCCTCAGGTCTATTTTTTAGCCAATACCAGGTTGATTTTATTACAGTAGCTTTGCAGTATAATTTCAGGTCAGGGATTATGATTCCACCTGACTTGTCCTTGTTGCCCAGGATTGTTTTGGCTGTTCTGGTTCTCTTCTGGTTCCAGATTAATTTAACGCATATTTTCTGTAGATCTGTAAGGTATGCTAATGGTATTTTAATGGGAATTGCATTGAATCTGTACAACAGTTTTGGTAGTATGGCCATTTTCACAATGTTGGTTCTTCCTAACCATGAGCAGGGTATGTTTTTCCATTTATTGAAATCCTCTTGGATCTCTTTTTTCAAGGTACTGTAGCTTTCACTGAAGAAATCCTTCACATTCTTTGTTAGATTGATTCCTAAATATTTCAATTTCTTGGATGCTATTGTAAAATGTATGGTTTCCTCAATTTCGTTCTCAGTCTGTTTGTTGTTCGTGTATAGGAATGCTATTGATTTTTGGGTGTTGACTTTGTATCCGGCTATGCTGCTGAATTTGTCAATTAATTCCAGGAGTTTTCTTGTGGAGTTTTTGGGGTCCTCCATGTATAGTATCATGTCATCTGCAAATAGTGACAGTTTGACTTCTTCCTTTCCTATCCTTATTCCTTTTATTTCTCTCTCTTGCCTCATTGCTCTGGCTAATGCTTCCAGAAATACGTTGAATAGGAGTGGTGACAATGGACATCCTTGTCTTGTTCCTGACTTTAAAGTGAAAGTTTTCAGTTTTTGCCCTTTTACTATGATGTTGGCTGTTGGTTTGTCATAGATGGCTTTGATCGGATTGAGGTAGAGGCCATCTATTCCTATGTTTTCTAAGGATAGTTTTGCAGGATACATCAGTCTGGGTTGGAAGCTGTTTTGTCTCAGAATCTGTAATATCTCGTTCCAAGGTCTTCTTGATTTCATGGTTTCTGTTGAGAAGCCTCCTGTGATTCTGATGGGCTTTCCTTTATAGGTGATCTGTTTCTTTTCTCTAGCGGCTTTTAATATTATGTTCTTTTGCTGTATGTCTGTGATCTTGACTATTATATGTCTGTGTGTGGTTTTCTTTGGGTTATGGCTCGTTGGGGTTCTATATGCCTCGATTAACTGTACTTCAGTATCTTTTACATTTTGGGAAATTTTCTGCTATTATTTCAGCAAATATTCTTTTTATATCATTTGTCTTCTCTCCTGCTGTTTCACTGACTCCTATTACTCAAATGTTATTTCGTTTTCCCTCGTCTTGCAGCTGTTGGATTGATTTTTCTTGGGTCTTTGATGATTTTATGAGATCCTTCCTTTCACACTCATAAGCTGCCATGCTGTCTTCAAGGTCTGACATTCTACCTTCGGTTTCATTTAAGTGGTTTTGCAAGCTTTCAGTGGAAGTTTTCAATTCCTGGCAATCTCTTTGGACCTGTTTCATTCTTGGTAATTCATTCCTAAATTGCTCTTGTAAATTTCGATTTGTTTCCTACTTTCTTCTATTCTTTTATCTATTTCTTCTCTATGTGTATGGAACATTTCTTCCATTATAGTTTTCAGTTCATTTTTTGTCTCAGAGATTATTGCAGGTATGTGGCTTATTTCTGCTTTAATCTCTTCTATGGCCTGATGGAGTTATTTCTTTATTTCCCATGCAATCATTTCAAAACTTGCAGGTGTGTGGCTTCCTAGTTCCCCTGTATCCTCGCATCCAGGACTTGTTCTGGGTGGGGTTGAGTTCTGAGACTGTGTTTTGTTCTTTTGTCTTCCAATTTTTGTGTATCAGATTCAAAATGTTGAGCTATAAATTTCCCAGGCAGTTCACCAGGCAAAGGTCTGTTGCAAAGGCTGCTCCAATGACTCCTTCTCTTCGGGAGAATGTCCCTTAAGCTTTCTCCTGAGAGTTCTGCTCAATAGGCTGCTCATGTGCTGTTTTGTGGGTGGAGCTACTCCCTACCCAGAGACGTGGCTGGGGCGCATGTACAGCTCGCCGCCCCAGGGACTATGCAGGCAGGGTGCCTCTCAGGTATTCCTCCCTGGGTGGAGCTCCTCCCCTACTCAAAAATCCAGTCAGGTCACCCACCAAGCTCTTCCATCCTGGAGACCGTGAATTCAGTAAAGCCACTCAGATATCCCTCGCTGGGCAGAGCTTCTCCCTGACTGTGAAATCCGGCTGGGGTGCCCAAACAACTCACCCATCCCTGGGATTGTGTAGGCAGGAGTGCCGCTCAGGTGTATCTCCCTGGGTCGAGCTTCTCCCCAACTCAGAGATCCGGTTGTGGCGTACGATCATTTCACCCATTCCGGAATCTGTGCAGGCAGGAGAGCTCCAAAGTGCTAATATCTCGTGTCCTGCCTGCGATCCACCCCTCCCCATGCTTCTCCGCCTCCTCAGTGCTCTTGCAGGAGCCACCGACCACAGCTGCCGCAGTGCCCGCGCTCAGGCCCAGGAGGGCGCTGGCTGTGGGGATGGGGACCTGTGCGGGACCTCGGTCCGCAACCTGGATTAGCACAGTCTGCACGAGGAGCACAGGTTCCTAGTCCGTTCCGCTCCACAGCCGCCAAAAAGCCAATTTCTGGCCACAGCCGCCAGCGAGCCACACAGGGTCGGGAGATGGGAGGGACCATCCCGCCGCAGCACCCTTGGGTTACATGGACTCAGCCGAGCCACCTGCGCACCTCGCTGAGTGCCTCAGGTGCCCAGCTCACCAGGCCCGCCTGCTCTTCGCAGCGGCAAAATTGAGCTGCCCCCCCGAGGCTCAGGTAGTGTAGAGCACACGTTCAGTTGGAATTTCACAGCCGTGGACCCGGTACCCACACGCACCAAGCCTGTCTCGAGCTATCTTTGCTGCTCACCTGGTCGCCATCTTCCCGGAAGTCTTTTTCTCACCTTACCCACACTTCAGCTAGGAGTGTCGCTGCTGGTCTGTGTGCACTGGGACCTGACTTCAGGTTTTCTGGTGATGCACCGCTCACAACCCTCACCCCACCCCAGCCAGATTTAGTACTCTTTTGAGTAACATTCTCAAACTTGTCTGACATCTCTTAGAAGTTCAATGGAAACAGCCTTGAAAAATGGGAGTGATGACATAAGCAGTGAAGAACGGTTCAGTTGTGGACAAAACAGAGAAAAATCTATTTAGTTTGTATTTACATTATCTGTACAACATGTACATTTATTCTTTTAGGTATTGTCTACACGTTTGGATATTTCTTTCATTCTTGTGTTCCACTCTCCTTCCATCCCTCAACTAGGAAAGGAAAACCAAGGAGGTACTCAATGTGCAAGCTCAGAATTTTGATAAGATCATAAATGCTAGGTTTTATTTCAATAGCATCATGTTTATCAGAGGTCTAGAAGAAGAAAAATATTCCTACTGTACTTCATATAATACTTTTGATTTGTAGTCTCCAATATTATTTCTCCACCAGTTAGAATCCTGGGATTGGCCTCAAGAAACAAAAGATGAGAGTCAGTATATAATGTAAGCCTTCTAACATTTAAAATTTTTTGTTAAATATTTATGACATATCATTAATTAGTAATCAAGCTGGAGCTTGAACCTCATGAAAGCCAGCTACTAAGGTGCTGTGGGACTAATATGGATATTTCATACATTCCATGGCTTAGTATATCCAACTTTATACCAGTTAATATAGCCAGCTATATAACTTACAGGAGAATATCTGAAATCCAAGAACAGTAACGTCTCCTAAGGTCAAATATATGGGGATGAAAAGGAAATAGATTTGAGAATCAGAACTGAATTCCAAACAACATTCTTATAAAATAGCTTTTGCATGTCCCTCCAGCTTTTTAAGCCTTAGTTTCCTTAAAGCTCCTCTCAGCACTCACACACACACACACCCCTTTGTACACAAGTGGACATATTATTGCTAAGGAATACTCTACTCTGATGAAATTAACTTATTATACCAATGCAATTTGTAATAGCTAAATCTTGGAAAAAACACAAATACCCATCAACCAAGGAATGGATTAAAAAGATGTGGTCTTTCTATGTAATGGAATACTACTCTGCCATAAAGAAGGATAAACTAGACACTTTTTTTATTTTAAAAGTAAAAGACCAAAAACATTAACAAACAGACACAATGTACCACAAGAACAGTACAAAAACTGAACCACAGATAAGGTGGCAGAGGATTAACAATGGTTGTTGTATTACACATTGACAACTTCAAAGTGCATGGTCAGGATAATACAAATAGACATACAAGATTGATTAAACAACTAATCATGGATTGTTCCTTTAATCAAAGCAACATGAGACAATAGTGCAACCACGTTAGCCATCCTGCATATATATACATACTTACATAGCTATCCCCTTCTTCCTCATCTCATTCTCTTCATACTGATTGCTCTTTTCTTTTGAGGAGTCTCTCTTCATACCTCCCAATTTATATTCCCACCTCCAGGTTCCTACACTAATGATACAATACACTGTTTGCACATGCACATCTGATTTACCTCACTTATGAGTATAGTCTCTAATTGTGACCATTTGCCTAGAAAAGCCTCAAGTTTGTCTTTCTTTATAGCTGAATAATATTCCATTGTGTAAAAATGCCACAGTTTTTTTTCCAGTCCTCTGTGGATGGACATTTCGGTTGCTTCCACGATTTAGATATTACAAATTGTGCTGTTATAAACATGGGTGCACAACTGGGTCTTTGAATTTGGACAGGTTCATGTTTTTTAATTCTTTGTATGTTCTAGACAGAAGGCCATTGTCTGGAGGACAGCCAGTTAGGATATTTTCCCAATCTGTGTGTTTTCTTTTTACTCTGCTGGTGATTTCTTTAGATGTGCAAAAACTTTTTCTTGTTTGTGTATAGGAATGGTATTGATTTTTGGGTGTTGACTTTGTATCCAGCTACTCTGCGGAATGTGTCAATTAATTGAAGGAGTCTTCTTGTGGAGTTTTTGGGGGTTTTCCATGTAAAGTATCATGTCATCTGCAAATAGTGACAGTTTTACTTCTTCCTTTCCTATCTGCATTCCTTTTATTTCTCTCTCTTGTCTAATTGCTCTGGCTAATGCTTCCAGAACTATGTTGAATAGGAGTGGTGACAGTGGACATCCTTGTCTTTTTCCTGAGTTTAACGTGAAAGCTTCCAGTTTTTGTCCATTTAGTATGATGTTGGCTGTTGCTTTGTCAGAGATGGCTTTGATCAGACTGAGGTAGAGGCCATCTGTTCCTATTTTTTCTAGGGTTTTTAAGATGAATGCATGTTGGACTTTATCAAAAGCTTTTTCTGCATCTATTGAGATGGTCATGTGGTTTTTGTCTTTGGCTCCATTGATATGGTATATTACATTAATTGATTTGCAAACATTGAAACATCCCTGCATTCCTGGAATGAATCCAACCTGGTCATGATGTATAATTTTCTTTATCATTCGCTGAATTCTATTTGCTAGTATTTTATTGCATATCTTTGTATCTATGTTCATTAGGGAGATTGGCCTATAGTTCTCTTTCTTAGTTGGGTCCTTCTCTGGTTTTGGTATTAGTATCATACTTGCCTCCAGAAATGAGTTAGGGAGAGTTGCTTCCTTTTCAATTTCATTGCAGAGTTTGAGAAGTATTGGCATTAAATCTTCGCTGAATGTTTTATAAAATTCTGCTGTGAATCCATCAGGGTCTGGGCTTTCTTGTCAGTTAAGTATTTAATGACATTTTGAATCTCGTTAATTGATATCAGCTTGTTCAGGGTTTTTATATCTTCCTGGTTCAACTTTGGTAATTTGTACCTTTCTAGGAATCTGTCCATTTCTTCTGAGTTTTCTATCCTATTGGAGTAAAGATTCTCAAAGTAGGTATTAATGATCTTTTGAAATTCTGTAGGATCTGTAGTGATTTCGTCCTTTTCATTCCTTATTGCATGAATTTGAGTTCTTTCCTTTCTTTTATGATTAGGTTGACTAGAAGTTTATCAATTTTATGTACTCTTTCAAAGAACCAACTCTTTGATTCACTTATTTTTTGTAGAGTTTTATTCATCTCATTTGCATTAATTTCTGCCCTAAGCTTTATAATCTCTTCCCCTCTTTGGGCTTTGGGCTTGACTTGTTCTTCTTTTTCTAAAAGTTAGAGGTGCAATATTAGGCTATTTATTTGTTCACTTTCTGTTTTCTTTATGTGTGAGTTCATCACTATAAATTTCCCTCTGAGGACTGCTTTCAATGCATCACACAGATTCCTATAAGTTGTATTTCTATTTTGGTTTGTTTGTAGGTAATTTTTAGTTTCTTCTTTAATTTCTTCTGTGACCCATTGGTTATTTGGTAGGTTGCTCTCTAATTTCCAAGTGTTTATGGAATTTTGGGAATTCCCTTTGTCATTAATTTCCAATTTCACTGCACTGTGGTCAGATAATATGCATGGGATAATTTCAATCCTTTTGCATATAGGTAGATATTCTCTATGGGCGAGAATGTGGTCTATTTTAGAGAAAGTCCCATGTGCAGCTGAGAAAAATGTGTATTCTGGTGTTGTGGGGTGTAACACTCTTTAAACATCTACTAAGTCCATTTGTTTGCACATTTGGTTAAGGTCTGTTATATCTTCCTTAGTTTTAGCCCCATTGATCTGACTCTTTGTGTCAAAGGGGTATTTAGGTCCCCTGTTTCAAGAGTGTTATTGTTTATTTGGTTTTTTATGGCCGTTAAGATTTGACTTACATAATTTGCTGCTCTAGTATCTGGTGCATACATGTTTAGGATTCTCATCTCTTCCTCTTGCAGTTTCCCTCTAACTAGTATATAGTGGCCTTCTTTGTCTCTTTTGATTGTTATCAGTTTGAAGTTTACATTCTGCAAACATAACAGCTACCCCTGCTTTTTTCTGGGAACCTCTTGCATGGAGGATTGTTTTCCAGCCTTTGACTTTCAGTCTATGGATTTCCTTTTGAGTACAGTGTGTTTCCTGTATACAGCATATTGTAGAATTCTGTCTCTTAATCCACTGTGCCAGTCTGTTTCTTTTGCCTGGTGAATTGAGTCCATTTACATTGATGGTTATAACTGTTATATGTTCGCTTTTTCTTGTCATGCTGTTTACTTGATGTTGCTTTCCTCCTTTTGCTGTTTAATTTCTTGTTCTGCTTAAGGGTTCCTTTCTATTGTTTTTCTTGGGATTGTGGTCACATTTTTCTCTGTCTAGAATAACTTTCAATACTTTTTGTAATGTTGGTTTGGCACTCATGAAGATTTTCAATTGCTTTTTGTCATGGAAATATATTATTTCTCCATTGAATTTGAAGGATAGTTTTGCAGGATACATCAGTATGGGTGGGAAGCTGCTTTCTCTCAGAATCTGTAATACCTTGCTCCCAGCTCTTCTTGATGTCATGGTTTCTGTTGATACATCTGCTGTGATTCTGATGGGCTTTCCTTTATAGGTGATCTGTTTCTTTTCTCTAGTAGCTTTTAATATAAGGTTCTTTTGCTGCATATCTGGGATCTTGACTATTATATGTCTGGGGGTGGCTTTATTTGGGTTGTGACTCATTGGGGTTCTATATGCTTCATCTACCTGCACATCAGTATCTTTTACCATGCTTGGGAAATTTTTTGCTATTATTTCTGCAAATATTCTTTTCATGTCATTTGTGTTGCCTCCTGCTGTTTTACCTGATTCCTATTACTCGCACATTATTTCCCTTTGCTTTATCTTGTAGGTGTTGGATTGTTTACTCCTGGTTCCTTGATAACTTTTAGAGATCCTTCCTTTTACACTTGTTAGGTGTCATGCTATCTTCAAGATCTGAAATTCTATGTTTGGATTTGTTCAAGTGGTTTTTTCAGCTTTCAGTGGCAGTTTTCATTTCCTGGAAATCTCTTTGAGACTGTTTCATGTGTTCTAATTCATTCCTGAATTGCTCATGTAACATTTCCATTTATTGCCTTTGATCTTCTAGTCTTTTATCTGTTTCTTCTCTGTATGTGTGAAGCATTTCTTCCATTATTATTTTCATTTCGTTTTTTGCCTGAGAGATTATTTCAGATTTAACCTCTTCTATGACCTGATGGAGTTGTTTCTTTACTTCAAATGTGATCATTTCAGAAATTTTAGGTATGTGGTTTCCTAGTTCTCCTATATCATTGTGTCTTCTAGTTGTTCTGGGTGGAGTTGTGTTCTGAGATTGCATTTTGCCCCTTGGTCGTGTCATTTTTGAATGTCAGATGACTAGTGCTGAGCTACTGACTACCCAGGCAGCTCATAAAGCACTCTGGGGACCCTAGTTTATCTGGATGTCAACCTAAACCCAGAGTAGTAGTAGATCGTGGACCACTGGGCCCAGGGACCCCAGGCAATTGCTGGGCTGCATTGCTCAAACCATACCTGCAATAGTGGGGGAGTGCTGGGCTTCAGTACCAGGGTTTCCGGTGTGTGGATGGGAAGTGTGTGGGCCTCAGCTTTGAAGGCTATGGTGGTTAGGCAGCAGCTTATGCTTCTGGATCCTCAGGTAGCTGGTCAGGGGGGAGCAGGGCTCTCCTCCCAACCCCGAGGACCCCAGAGCCTGAGTCTGATTCCACACTGCAAGTCTCAACCACCAACAGGGACGGACCTTCCCATTTGAAGCTCCTTCCTAACTCTAAGGTGTGGAGCCAAACCCAGGTGTAGGCCTTACCAGAGGAGAAGGGTTGCACTGCTCATGTGGCATCACAGGTCAGCCTCTGTCGCTAGAGAAAGGTCTGAGTCGCATAGCTGGGACACAGGCCAGGAAACGCTGCGCTGCTCCGATGTTGGCACAGGTTGGCCTCCATTGCTGGAGCAAACTAGACACTTTTATAGGTAAATGGATGGAACTCAGAACAACACTTGAAAGTTAAATAAATAAGAATCACATGTGTAAACCTTGTGTGAGAAATTGAAAGAGTAAATAAGGTCTAAAATGTACAAAAGATATCGTGAATGTGAACAAAAAGTTGAAATGGTAAAAGGAACTAAGATATGGAAAAGGGGAAAGGAAGGAAGGGAAAAGGGAGGAAAAAATGTAAGCTACATATATTATTAGTGCCTCTTAGGTCATAGAAAAGGTAGGTTTGTGCTAACATTGGTTGGGGAATATTTTATATCCACATGGTGCACTCTGAGTAACTACTTTAAATTTAACAATGTTTAATATATTAGCTATTGTTATTCTATTATTTTGTTATGAAATTTTGTTTTACCTTTCTGCAATAAAATAAAACAAAGAAATAGATTGCAGCTAATGATATCTGGTGGTTGCCTTATTTCTTAGAAAGGCAATGGTACTTTCTTAAATAGATCAAATTAAAACTCATCAATAAAGGGAGGGCTGGTAAATTTACTTTTACACTAACATAGGTGTTATGGTTGATACATTTTGTCAACTTGGGGAGTCTAGAGGTTTGGCTGAGTGACTCAGCAGGAAGCCATGGTGCTTACTTTGTATACAATCCTGAGCCTATGGAAGAGGAAGGCATGGAGATTTTGTGAGAGCTACCACCCCCTGGGTGGGGGTAGGCTGTTTACAATGTAAGGGAAGGATAAAGGCTGCTTGCCTGTCATTCTTCCCTTTTCCTGGTTGTTTGTGCTGTGCTCTGCTGCCCTAAACAGTTTTCACTCTGCCATGTGCCACTCTGCCTCAGAACCAGCCAAGTATGGACTGAAACCTCCACGAACTGTAAGCTAAATAAACTTTTACTTCCTTCATTTTGGACATTGGGTATTTTGTCTCAGCAATGATGGAAAAGTAAACAAGACAATAGGTAATATTTTATTTAATTAAACAGCAAAAAGTTTAAACTAATACATTTAAACCAAATTAACACCTCGATAAATATTTTTTGTTCTTTCTTTCTAACCTTTCTACCTTTGCAACTGTCTTTCTGTCCTTCCAAGTTGTGTTCTTACTGTTATCACATGACTGGATGTCATGTTGAGGACGGAGTAAAAAAAGCATTTCTAATTTTCAATATTCCAAAGGAATATTAAATCACTACAATCAAAGATGTCCAGGAAAAAATGGCACGCTGATGCCCTTAAAATATGATTTTCAAGTTATTTTTGCACATGGGACCTTTGTCCACTTCTGTTGTATATGACTCTTTTAACAATTTTTCCTGTTCACTTAGTAGTCTGAAGACTTTGAATAAAGAAGGGGTACATGAGACAAATAGCATGACTTTTCTTACACAAATTTGTCAGCAGAGATAAAATAATTGGACTGATAGGACATGAGGCTTGTTTCTACTCATTGTAAAACAAATTAGATAACTGCAGTTCAATTTATTGGTTAAATTATCTGAGAATTCCTTCATGTTTACATACACACACACACACACACACACACACACACACATATATATATAAACTATTTTTATGCTGGAGTATATGATTTAAACTACAGTATGATGAGAATTGTATAGATTTTGATATTAGTACTTAATGTGTAGAGATAGAATAGAAATCACTTGTGTTAATAATAATTTTCTAAGTCCTCTGAGTCTCGTTAAGTGCTTATTACTTAATGGTTATATAATTTGTTGGTCAAGTACACAACTGATTAAACAAATTAAAGAAAAAAATTGGTGAAATTTAGTTTTATTATATACCCATTGCTCTCAGTTAATATATTTTTATTTTAATTTTTGGTACCAGGAATCTTACTCCGGACCTTGCACTTGCCAGGCAGGCACTTGTGCTGCTAAGCTATAATGCTGGCCTCTTTTAGTATTTTATGTGCTAACTTGGAGATATGCATTAGATGATTTCAGTGCACTATGTTTTTCTATCAAATCCTCCTGGAATAAAATGTTACAAACATTTGCTTTAAAAATATCCAGTAATATATGATTTTCATGCCATATAATTCATCCATGTAAAGTATACATATATCTACAGAGTAATAAATAATTTACATTATCTTATTTAATAATGTTATCATATCACTAACTTTATTTTTTTTTATTTTAGAAGCATAAAAGTACAAAAACATATTGACAAACAGACACCCATTATCATAGAAAATAGTACAATCACAACTAATCTATAGACAAGGTGATATGGTCTCAACAGTAGTTGTTGCTTTATCCATTGATATCTTCAAATTGTAGATGTATGGACCCATATACAGACATGCAAATTTAGTCAGACAG
>PVLD010026080.1:0-11338 GCA_004027595.1 Dinomys branickii | reverse complement strand
TTATTGATAAAATAAGTAGAGTTTCTTTGTAGGTTAAGAAATGTTCACTAACTTTAAAAAAATCATGAGGCATGTATAGTACTTAAAGCAACTTGAGGAACATTGCCCAGTTTTAGAACATTTCTCTTTCTGCTTTAGGCAACTCCTAATGTTTCTATGTATATTGACCTGTTGTAGACATTCCACATAAACAGAATGATGCACTATGTACAGTTTTTGACTGATTGCTTTCACTTAGCATAGTGTTGTCAAGATTCTTCCATGATGTATCATGTTAGTACTTTATTGTTTTATTGAATAATATTTTATTATATGGATATATAATAATTTATTCATTCATTAGCTGATGAACCACTTGGGTTATTTCTTTTTCTAATGTATTATGAGTAGTGCTGCTGTGAGCATTTTTCTAATCTTGGAAAGAGCCTGGTTTGCTAGGTAACATATATTGTCAATTTCCTTATTCATACCTAAAACTTCTGGGTTTAACTTAATTATCTCTGTGATATTTAGAGGAAGATGGAAATCTATTAATAAAGGCAGCAATTAGGAATGCTGAACTTTGGCTGACACATTGTTACAGGTTTACCAATTAATAGGTGAGGTAGAGGTGGTGCCAGACTTACATGTTTCTTTCAATTAACAACTTTCAAGTTTGTGATGGAGTGAAAGAGGTATGCATTCAGAATAATTCATATTCTAGTTTTGATACTTTCCTAGGCTCACAATATGCAGTACAGTATTCTTGTGACACTGAGCAGCAATAGTAGACTACAGCTCTCAGTCAGTCACTTGATTGTAAGAGGAAATGACCTGCATTTTACAAGTGTCCTGTGTTGCTAACATATGAGTTTTGATAGATACCATGCATTTTCTTATTTGTAAGATTGTTATTATTTACACCTAAAATGTCCTCCAAATGATTTTGGAATTTAAAAGTGGTACTTTTGGAAAGTGACTCTATCATTGGGTTGTTAGAGTCGTTAGTGTGTTGATCTATGGACAAGTTCATAGCTGAATGTGCTGCTTGGATTTGGAGCCTGGCAGCAGAAGTTAGACACTAGGGTTGTAACCTGAAAGGGTATATGTTTGTCCCAGGCACCTCCATTTTTTCTCTGTTTTTTGGATCCCTTGGGTTGTGCAGCTGCTCTCTGCCATGGCCTTCTACCATGCTGCCTTGGAGCAAGCAACTATGAATAAATTGAACCCTTCGAAACCATAAGCCAATTAAACCTCTCTTCCTTTACATTTTGAATGCCTGGTATTTTGTCCTAGTGATGAAAAAGTGACTAATACAGATATTTTCAAAATATGCGTTTCTTAGGATAGAAGGTAAGGAGAATTTGAAGTAGAAAATTCCAGGAACATTTTTCCAGGGTGTAGATCTATTTTTTTAAAAATATATTTGAAGTACTTTAAAGTTTGTTTTTGAATACTTTTATTTGTACCAATTTTAAATACTTTTCCCTATAACTAAAAGACTATGCTATGATTATTAGTTAGTCCTCTATTTATTATCCCATGTATTTTATCATATGGTATTTGGCTCCATAAATTACATGACATCCTTATAAATTAATAACACCCTTATGATTCAAGTGTGAGCAAGCTGTTTACTAACAGTTTCCTGGTCTTGTCAGAAATAAATATTATACCCTTTATTTAATATATGAAGACTGCTTTAAAATATGAAGATATAGAAAATTTAACCAGTCCCTCATTAACACTATTTACCTTTCAGTGTAGGTCTACATTGCAGTCTTAATGAAATATAATACAGTAAATTTGAATAAACATCTGAAAGATAGGAACACTTGCTAGAGGGACCAGATGAAGCATATGATATGAAAGCACTGAGAGATCAAGAGGGGAGCTCACAGAAACTAAAAGATGTGAAACAAAATTTTACTTCACCTACTTTGCAATTTCCTTGTAATAAAATACAGGAAGTATTGGTAATATCAGCAGTAGGTCAGCTAGTTGCTTTCCAGGTCTCACAAATCTGCTTATATCAATGATTTCATCAGCCCAAACCCCTGTAGTTACCCACTACCGCTCACCTTTTCATCCCACTATATGTCTGTGCATCTCTTATTCTGATGCAGGCCTTCTTGTGGTTTCTTTAATAATTCTATGGAGGTTTTGGCTGTTCTGCTTCCAATTCAGCAAACTCTTAATCCTTTCCAAACTCTGATTTGCTTTTTCTCTTTACCTCCAAACTTAAATGAAACCCAGTTGCTTTCCAGAATAAAAATTACTACTAAATTCTATACACAGAGGGATGTTTTCTTCCATCTAGCAGTACAAATTTATGAGGCAGGAGATGGGACAGTTGTATGCCTGTCTCATTATTCCTTCCATGCTTTGTATTTCATTTTCCTTCTGTAAACAGATCAAAATCAGAATTACTCTGATGAAAGCACCTACCTTATTGTAGTTTAGCCCATTCAGCTGTACCCACATTTCAATTTCTTCATTGCTTTTATCCATCTACATCCCAAACTCTATCCATCTTTGAAATAAGCTATTAAAACCCAGAATTCAATAAACTTTTACTTCCTATGATCTGCCATTATCCTCCAAGAGATTAATGCCCATGGATGCCCCATCTACACCCTGGTCTGTGATAACATAGATTTCACAGAATTCATTCTGATCATTTCCTCCTATCTATCCAGCACTTTCTCCTACAAATTCTATTGTAGTATTTGAACACTGTAATACACTTGCACATTACATTTTCTATTTTTTCATTTAAAAAATTGCACAGTGCTGCTCAGAACACATTTCTTAAAAAGTCTTTTGGACATATATTCACAGGTTTTATTAGTTGTCTGTTTTAAATATTCAGTTATAGAAAAACTCCAATTTTCCATAGGTAATTGTACTAGCTTATATTCTCAATAGCAAAATAAGAGATATTGTAGTATAAAAAATTATCTTCTTCAACATTTTATCTTATCACACTTCTCACTCTTTCCAAGTCCAAATGGGTTATCATATGTACTATTGATTTGTAAATAATCATCTTGTAACATTGAATTCATGTTGATTCCTTATGAGTACAGTGGTACCGTAGATCATGAACTTAATTTGTTTTATGATTTTAGTGAAGGTGAACACGTTTGTGTTTGTGTGAAGAAATGGCTGCAGTTGTGTTTGGCACTCGATGTGGGATTTGTGGATGGAAGCAAAATTTTATCAAACACTTTTGTTTGAGCAATCAATTATTTGTTATGAGAAGCATTAATGAACTGATGTATTACTGTATTTATTGTCAATACATCTTATGTTTATTTCTCATAAATATCTACCTTTGAAAATATTTTCAATGATTTTTCATATTTTATCTTTTATTTTAAATTTGTAGATAATTTTATGTGAAATAATCTTCTCCAGCAATTTATATTTTAGTCTCTTCTCTCAAGTTCTTGATTACCTTTTAATGAAAAAACTTTTTCTTTTATTATAGTCAAATTTATTGAGCTATTTAGTGCTGGTGTTCATTTTGACCTGCTCTTCAGTCTTCCCTACACTCCAGGTCATAAAATGTCACATATTTCTTTCAGTATTTTACCATTAAGTTCTTCTTAATCTAGTTGAAGTATATTTTAATGTAGTCAAAGGGGCCATATGATTTTATTTTTGTAAGTAGATAACAAAATTATCAGTTTTATTTAATAAATATTCTTGTTCTGTCATGCTAGCTCCTTTAACAAAGTATGTACATAAAATGAAACTTGGTTGATGAGAACAGTTTGAGATCATCCCTAGGTTTAATGGATATATAGTGTTCTGCACCTGCAAATATTTGCTCCATAAGAAGAGATTGATACTGATCTCATTTTATGTGGAGCATATTTAGTACATATTACTCTTCATTATCCAAACTCCTGGATACCACTACATGCTGCATAAACCAGGACAATTCAACTCCACTTGCTGCCTTTCATTGACTATATCTTGACTGTCCTTTTATGTGTTTTTGTTTTTATATTTGGAACCCTTTCTGTTTTTTTTTTGTTTTTTTGTTTTTTTGGTTTTTTTTTTTCCGGTACTGGGGATCAAACTCAGGACCCTGTGCTTGCTAGGCAGGCGCTTATTCCACTGAGCTATATACCCAGCCCCTTGGAACCCTTTCTGAATCTGTATCTTTTTCTTACCAGAAGCAGCACTCAGTCAACTTTGATACAGTTTCTCATTTTGCAATCCACCCAAATACCTCAGGCAGATAGTCAAAGATACAAACTTACATGTCCTTATGTATAAGACTTTACAGAAAGAACTGTAATTTTTTTTGTTTTCGTATAAGATTACTAAATATTTAAACTACACGAAGGGTCTTGAAAATAAAATTAATGGCACATTTTGACCAAATTTAAGCAGTATTTTTTGTTATTAAAACTGAACTGTGAGATCTTTAACGCTAAGAATTTTAATTAACTTTGTATAAACTTCAACAACTAATAGAAAGTAAATTTCAGCAAATCTGCATTGGATTAATGAAATGAGTTACTGGGTGCTTAGTGCCATGACAAGAAAACATGCAACACAAGTTAAAGGTTTCTGTCTTACTTATAGATCCTGAGCAAAAAGTGCTTAATGAATTGGGGGTGGCAGCCCTCTATGCTGAGAACTTGGAGAGGGAAGACTGAGGTAAAGAGAGAGAAGCATGTGGCAACCAGCAGGAGATGTAAGGGAGTAAGGTGTTGGTCTCTTAGACTTCACAGAGAAGTGCATGAATGGTCATTTATAGGAAGCATCAAGAAATAGGAAGAAACCTAATTTGCAGGGTAGGCTTTCTAAATTATTATCTTGACCACTATCTTGAGGTACCTGGGTGTGTTGTACAGCTGAAAAGATATCAAGGATGACCGAGATGTGCTTCTGGTGTGGGAAAGTTATGCATGTTTTCAAAATGGATTCCAAGACAATCTGAACTTTTAAGAATTTACTCTAATCACCTCGCAAGTTTTTCACTTTTTGAGATGGTTAAAACTTTTATTCTTCATGAGTCAGAAGTTAAGTAGTGAACACTATACATAATTAGCTCTTTTCTACTATCATCACAGCATCATTATGTTATTCCTAGAAACTTTGTTTTTTTTCCCTTGTACTTGAGCAAGATATGCATGCAAATTACCCTAGTGTACTTACAAAACAATATTAAATTAAGCTGCTTCTACCAAGATTTAAAGCTAGTTATCACTGATTTGCAAAACACTTGGTTTAGAGAAACAATATTAAAAGGATATAGCAATCATCAGATAAAACAAAATAGTTGCCACTGTGATTTTAAAGATGTGATAATAGTCTCTCCCCTTATTGTGTGGTTTAACCAGCAGTACACAAAACTAGAAAATTCTTTGTATTATATTTTGTACATTACCCATTTACTGTACCAGCTATTCTTGTTTTTTATTTACTAGTACATATGTAGAGTTAACTCATCTTTCTAAAAAATTGTGAAGTTAAATGGCTAGAGCCTTTCTTAAGAAAAAGCTAATTAATATATGTCTGTAAATGTTTTCCATTCCCCGTTTGCACTATTTTTCAAGTAATTAGTAATGCTTTAATTTCCTTCTACAGTGAATGAAACATCATAAATAACATTGTACCTCTGGATAGTTTCCAAGGTTTTTGGAGAAATTTAATATTAGTCACAATAGGTAATAAAAGGCAATATGATTGGAATTAAGTTATATTTGACCCACAAGCTGAAGTCACACTAAATCAATTGCATGCAAAATAGCATGCTAGTAGAAGTGTGTGTCAAATTTCCATGACTGTGACAAAATACCAGAGAAAAACAACTTAAAGAAAAAAAAGTTTATTTTATGACATAGTTTCATTCCTGGGGCCTGCTGGCTCCATTGCTACGAGCCTGGGGTGAAGCAGAATATCATAGTAGGAGCATGTGGCAGTAGAGGCTGCTCACATCATGGTAGCCAGGAAGCAGAGCCAGAGAAAGAGGGTCACAGAGATAAGTGCTGGGCACAAACTATATCCTGTGAGGGCACATACTTCAGTGACTTTCTTCCAAATAGATCTCATTCCTAAGCAGCCAACACTTCCCAGTAATGCCATAAAATTTTGATTTTATCAGTGGATTAATGACTAAAGATTAATTGCATTCATCAGAGCCCCCATCATGCAATCACTTCCCCAAAACCTCCTTCTGAACATTGCTATGTTGATAAGTATAATATGGTATGGCAGCTGAGTATTTCTACAGGTAAAACCAATTAAACAACTATTCACATACCAAACCATACATCTCAAGAGATAAGAAGCCAAAGTGCTGTGTCTGAAAAAATATACACTTAAGTAAGAGTACCTGGTTTTATTACAATAAGAAAAGACTTTCAAGGGAGAAACTAAAGAGTTCCCAGCATCAACCATTCCCCATGTCATAGCAGCCTAAGAAGAGAGATGCCTCCAGCTGAGACTTGAAACCTATTACCATGCCTGCCACACTGAAACCCAGTGGAAGAGTCCCACAACCCCTGTCCCCAGGCTAGTAACCACAAGCTAAGACCTTAGAACTTCATTAGCCAAGTGACAATGAGAATACCTCCATTCCTCTCTCTGAGAACCAGGTAACAGAAAGTGGAGGGAAACTCCATGCTATGGTGAAAAAGGCACAAATCTAGAAGAAGACTACACTTTGGAGTCGAGTGGTGGCCCACTACAGTGAGACTCACAACCAGGCAGAAAGCAAAAGGCCCTATTTTGGGGCCAGAACATACAGACAGAACCTCTATATCTACTGTGGCATTAAGAAGAGACACGTGTTTTGGCAGGGTAAAATTGAGTTTTGGTCATATTACCACCAACTGAAGCATGGACCTAGGTGAACCCCTTACATTATGCAGGTTTCACAATTCTGAGACACAGTTGTGCCCCAACTTAGTACCAGACATAGTGGCCAAGGGACTGACTTAAACAATAATATCTCAACTTTGGATAACATAGTGTAGAGAATGACTCCTTTTCTTGAGGTCAGGACAGGGCAGTAACCAGAAGATTTTGCCTTGGGACTTGGTGCATAACTCTGGAAAGAACCTTAAAGCTGTCATTCCTAGGCCCGCCTGTGGATAGAACCTTTGAAATGAACACTGTATCACACAATGTCACAAGAAACCAGTGTATCAGTCTGTTATTGTAGTCGGAATCATCTATGACTGCATTAAAAAATCACGAGCCACAATTCCATCTCTGCAGTAAGTAGTACCAGTGTGGGCCTTGGGTCTACCCCAGTGATGTCTATTCTGCTAGTGGTGGATCATGGACTCAACGTGAGACACAAAATTTTAGTACTGGTGTTCACCACAATGGAATAAGAAATGGAAGTGGTCATTTTATTGTGATTCTAGCCAGAACTAGGCAGAATCCCATAGTACCTAACAACAGGTTGGTGACTGTGGTTTGGGCAGTTGGACCTAGCTCAAGGGAGAGGTTTTTGAGGAAGGACAATCTTTTCTAAGTACTCCTTTCGTTAGTGAAGAGCAACATAACAACTACAGATAGATTTAGAATACACTGTCACTAAACCATTCACTAGTGCAGAGAAGATAGCAGCATACCAATAATGGACTCATGGCAAAGTTGTCAAATCAAGTGCTGTTTAATCCTAGAAAGATAAGCACAAATAAAGCCAGATGATGAAGACTTCATATAATTCCCAAACCTTCAATGCACGGACATTGCTTGGAGGAAGAAATAGAGTGTACCTCAGTGGGAGAGCACTCACCCTGCAAGTGTGAGACTTGGATTCAGTTCTTAACATCATACATAAAAAAATGAATTTATGTAGAACCGTGTTAACTCTAAGCATGTGAAAGCAAACAGATAGTAATAAGTATGGGTAAGCTGTCCCATGAAAAAAATTCTTGAAGGAAATACCAACCTTCTTTATGAGAACACAGAAAATATTTAGTACTTGCACAAAGAAAATGAAGAGGCAGAAGGAAACAATTTTTAAAAATCAAAAAGAAACTTTACAATGAAAAATACATTAAGCATAATTTAAAATGTAACAAAAGGCTTCCCTATCATAATCTGTCAACAGTGAAGAAAGAATTAGTGCACTGAAAGAGTAAGTATGAAAATCTTAACTTGGATAGGGAAAAGAAAAAAGTAAAAGAATGAAGAAAGTATACAGAAATCTTGAGACGTTACCTGGAAAAATATTTCAGTTATTGTTGTTCAAGAGGGACCTCTCAGAATGCCAAATAAGTAGACAGGTTATTCCAAAAGATAATAACAGAAAACATCCTAAACTTACAGGAGGAAACAAACGTCCAGGTACAGATCAACGGTCATCACTAGCCAGATTTAACTTAACCAAGTATACACTGAGACATGTTATAATCATGCCCTGAAAGGTGAAAGATAAAGATTTTCAATGCATGAAGAAAAAAAGTCAAAAGTGTCTCAGTTTATGTAGAAGTAGGTTTCTGAGCAGAAACCATACAGGCAGGAGAAAGTTTCATGGGATTTTAACAGTAATAAAGAACACAAACTAGCAGCCAAAAATAGGGTGCTCAACAAAAATGATCTTTAAAAATAAAGGAGCAATAAAGACACCCCCAGAGAAATTAAACCTGAAAGTATATTTTCAAAAGGCAAGAATGAATAGGAAAAGATGAAAGTCTCAAAGATCTTAAGTCAAGAGTGCCCACTCATACCACTTTTATTCAAAATAGAGCTGTCAGTCTGAGCCAGATCAATCAAGCAGAAGGAAATAAAGGTGTCTAACCTGGAAAAATGAATTCAAATTTTCATTGATTGCAGATGTCATGGTTTTGTGCATACCAAACCCTAAATGTTTCACCAAAAATGATTAGAGCTAATAAATTAATTGAGCAAAGGTTCAGGATGCAAAATCAATACACAAAAATCTGTAGCATTAATATATACGAATAATAAACAATATGAAATAGAAAACAAAGAACTCAAGAAAGCTGTCCCATTCACAGTAACTACAAAAAAATCCACTAGGAAAAATCTTTACACAAAAGGTGAAAGAATTCTATAATGAAAATTATAATATATTTATGGAAGAAATTAATGACAAAACAATGGAAAGACATTTGGTGTTAATGGATTGGAAGACTGAATATTGTTAAAAAGTCCACACTACACAAAATTGCTTAGAGGTTCAATACAATCCCTGCTAAGATATTGTAGTAGTTGATTGCAGTAGTATTGTAGTAGTTGATCATGTCAACTTGACATGATCAGCTACTACATTGCAGTAGTATTGCAGTAGTATTGTAGTAGTTGATCATTGTAGTAGTTGATCATTGCAGTAGTATTGTAGTAGTTGATCATTGCAGTAGTTGATCATTGCAGTAGTATTGTAGTAGTTGATCATGTCAACTTGAGAAGTTTAGAAGCTTAACTAAACTTGGCTCAGCAATTGGCTCAGCAACTCTACACTCTAGGGTGTAGATGAGCCACCGTAGGGTGGATCATCATCTAGATGATATAAAAGGGAAATGAGAAAGAATAGAAGAACTTCCATTCATTGGGAAGAGCTCCGGTCTTCACCTTCAGCTTGGACTTCATCTCCTGGCTTCTGGTACAGGCTCTTCAGCTTCTGCTTTGGACCCTTCAGACTTCCGTGGCAGACTCATCACCTTCTGGTACGGACTTCCATGGAACTCTCCAGTGAACTCCAGACCCTAGTCTGATTCCTTCAGTCTTCAGTGTGCAGACGGCCTCTGCATGCTTCCTCATATGACTCTTTTCCTGACCGTTGTAAGCCAATCTTGTAACCTTTTTATACATTTGTACATCTTGTGTCATATCTGTTTCTCTGGTAAAACCCTGACTGATACAGATTTCTATAACATTCTTCACAAAATTTTTTTAAAAACTCAAATTTGTCTGAAAACACAAAAATCCCCAAAGAGCAAAACTAAATCTTGAGGAAAATGAGCAAAAGTGGCATTATATTGCCTGACATGAAATTATGCTGTGAAGTTTTTGTATTTAGAACCATACTGTAGACTTAACCATACAGAACAATGGACAAAACTAGAGCGCCTAGGCGCTGAATGAGTTTTGACAGAAGTGATACAAATTTGTACTGGAGGGAGTACAATTTTTTTCAATCAATGGTGCTGGAAAGATTGGATGTACTCATGTGGAACAATGAAAATTGACTTCTTCCTCTCAACAGATTTAAAAATTGAAATGGATTTAAGACAAGTATAGGCAGTCAACCAGTGAAATTACAAAAACAAAACTTAAGGAAAATGGTGGAAGACCTAGGAATGATGAAGAAATTTTTGGAGAAAACACCAAGGGGATTGGAAACAAAAGTAGATGAATGGGATTACATAAAACTAAAGACCTACACCACAAAGAAAATATTCAACAGAGTGAAGAGACAACCTACAATGGAGAAGAAATATTTGAGAAATATACATCTGCTGAATGGCTATATCAAGAATAGATGGAATTCCAAAATTTCAATAGCATTAAACCACATAGCTAAAAGTGAACATTACAGATAATAGGCATTTTTTCAAAGACAGGCATGAAGCTAACAAGTAGTGCAAAAGGGCTCAACAGGTAATCACAAGGGAAATGCCGACCATGCCCACCATAAGCTATCACCTCATATAAATAAGAATGACAGTTATCAAAAAGACTAAATATAAGCACCTGTAAGGATACAGAGAAGTGGTGAGCCTAGTGCACTGTTGGGACAATGCAAATTAATGTCACTGTGGAAAACAATATGATTGCTCCTCAAAGATTAGAAATTAAATTATTATATAATCATTCCACTGCTGGGCACATATATAGAAAAAATAATGAATTGAATATGTCAATAAAACATCTACAGGGCTGGAGGTACAGCTCAGTGGGTTAAGTGCTTGCCGCTAAGCACTGAGGCCCTGAGTTCGATCCCCGGTCCCGGAAAAAAAAAATAAAACATCTACATTCTCATGTTTATTGCCAAATTGTTCATTAAAAATCCCAAATGGAAATAACCTAGATGGATAAATAAAGAAAATGTGGTACATATGCATATTTGAATACTATTGAGCTATAAAAAATGATATCCTCTCATTTGCAACAACATGGATGGATTGATGATCATTATGCTAAGTAAAGTAAGAAAAAAAAGCTGGGCATGGTGTTGCACGCCTATAATCTCAGCACTCAAGAGGCTGAGGCAGGAAGATACCTGGGAGTTCCAGGCCAGTCTGGGCTACAAGGTGAGTTCAAGGCCAATGTGAAAGTAAGGTTTAAAAAGGCACAGAAAAACAAGTACTATGTGATACCTCTCATGTCTGGAATCTACAAAACTTGATCTCAT
>PVLD010026079.1:0-22740 GCA_004027595.1 Dinomys branickii | reverse complement strand
TCTCATTTCTAGAGGGTTATGCAGAGCAGGAAAAAACAGGGGACATTAGACAGATTTTTCATCAAAATTGTCCCTGCAGCTAAGAGAGAAGGAAAGGAGAAAATCCCTGAAGGAGATGTACTTGATGTCCTTAGGGAGGGGGACTCTCCCTCCAAACAATAACCTTCTTCCCACTCACCTTCCTGTCCTCCACTTCAGAAATTACCTCAAGCAAGATTAGTGTTCTCTCTTTTCATATTGTGCATTAGTGTACTGTACTTGGTTTTATATTTTTGTGGTTAAAATACATATGGTTCAGAATAGATTAACCTTATTCACATTGAATCTTTAGAGGAAATTTGATTCCATTTGTAACTAATTTAGTTTATGACCAGAATCATGGAATTACTTAATTTTGTGAGGTACCACTGCATAGTTCAGTGTGTTCCTTCCCAGCTCTCGTTCAATCAGCCCAAAGTGTTTAAGGCAGTTTGTAGGCAAGTTCTGCCCTTCCTTGTCCACTAGTCAGTTCTAAGGCCATCTTGTCTGTGGCAGTGCTAATACCCGATATTTAGTTTTATTTGAACCAAGGAATGGGGACACAGATACAGTTAGAGGCACTCACCAAGCCTCTCACATGCTGATCCTTTGCGGTGGTGTGGGTTGTGGATACTAGGTCCCAAGACTCAGTCAGTGCCTTTGGTGACATAGCAAGTCACAGAGTGGATACTCTGTGGCAGCATATACTCTACACCTCTCAGCAAGGCACAGGCAATTGGGCCTATGGGATCTACACTGGGAACTGTGGCCACCAAACCTCCTACCAGAAAAGCTCTCAGTCTGACTACACACCACCTGAATTCACACACAGCTGGTTTCCACTCATGTAATAAAGTCCAGATCACTGAGTTGTAATTAGGCCATGTTTCCCTCTGCACTAGAGATCACATTTACCACTACCCACATTTCTTAGTGGATCTATGTCTTATTCACTACTTTCCAGTGCTTAAACTGACTCACTTTATGGGTGCCTGGAAATCCGTTAAAGGGAAGTGGCCAGTAGGTCTTGGAGACACAGAAAGTGTGGGAGTTCAATCCCCCACACAGTCAGCCTAGAAAATGGAAGGCTTCTTGAGATGGCTCACCATCATGCCACTCTCTATGTCCATTGGGGAATATAAGGAACCTATTCTCATGTCAACTCACTATGCAGAGCCTAGATCACCCATCTATTCAGACTGTGTATTTGCCTCATAACAGAATGTGCATTTGTAGTGTACACAGGTTCTGTCCTTCAGCCCTGTAAAGGGGAACTTCCTTTACCCTCCAAGCTTCCCTGCACATTGCATTCTGGGCACTCTAATTCTCTTATTAATTCTCTTATTATTTCTCTTATTATTCTAAATGTCAATATTTCTGGGTTTCATCTAGTCATTGACTCTCTCAACTTGCACTCATGTGCTTTCCCATGGCCTTTCTACCTCATCAAGCAGCTGCACACTTATTGATTTTGTTCAGTCTCATGAAGCAACCTGAAGATGGTAAGTCCCTCTAGCCTGTCATCTTTTTTCCCTTTTCAAGACATTTTATTCACAAGCTTTTTTATAAAGAAATGTGAGGACAATTGATCAAATTTCAATGGATATGAGCCAGAGAAGAGAGCTGAGTAAAACTTTGAAACAGTGACTAAGTTGGCTAGGAAGGAATCCAGCAAAAAGAGAGATAAGGATGAGTGCAGGGAGAGAGAAAGAGAAGGAGCAAGGAGATCAGCAAAGAAGCAGTTCTTAGACTTATTTGCACTCTAATTTTCTATTCTGGTTTATTTCCTTAAAATGCTGCTTTTGACATGCTAAATCAGTTTTACAATTCACTAATGAATCCTTAATGTGAAGCTTGAAAAACAATGACTTTGGAAGAACTCTTCATTATGAAATGATGAGGAAGCTGAGAGACTACGGCACCATAATTCATGGATATAGTGCTATTATTTGGAACTTGGGAGAATTTAGATGAATTCAGAATTCTGTTTGTAAGGGAAGAATGGAGGCCACTGAGATATGAGTGAAGAAAATTAGAGCTTTGCTCTGCTTTACATATGATAACTGACACATTAACATTTGTAATACAGCTGATATAAAACCAAGGCCAAAAGACATGCCTGTGAAAAGCCTATATAGCATTGAGGTAGTTGGCAAGAGGAAACCGAGGTGAAATCTCATAAAAAGTTAGTGGTCGCATCTGTCTATAAAAATTACAGTTTTTCAAACTAACATTATAAGTGTATACTCTTTTAAATGTAAGTGAACAGTCAGAGCATGATTTCATAGGTCACAGAAATACTAATGCCAGTAGTACACATTGCTTAACCATACTTGTTTAAAGAAGAGATTCATGGAATACTCCAGAGACAAACATATAGACCATCAAATTTTATCCCTTCATTTTGTGCACAAATTTTGCTGAGACAGGGTATTGCTGTGTAGTCCAACTGGCCTTAAACTCAAAATGTAGCACAGGCTGGCCTTGAACTTTCAGCATTCCTCCTGCCTCAGCCTCTCAAAAGCTAGGATTACAGGTGTACACCACAACACCGGGATTATGTACAAATAATTTGAATTCTTGAATAATTAAGAAAACTGAGAGCCAATGTTGTTTTAGACTTCAGGAGTCATCATCCTAGTATGTCTCACATACTGATTACTCAAGTACTGCCTAAAAATGAATATGGCTTTCTCAAGAGAAGGGGTCATGCATGTTTTATCATACTTTTTATACTTCAGGAATAAAAGAGGGTTAGTGGCCCCATTATAGCTTCCAGATCACTTTATCTCCTCTATTTTTCAAACGTCCTCCTCCACTGAAGTTTGTGAAAATGCTATGCTATCTTGTCCTTTGTAGTGCTGTCACTCACCAACCTTCTGATTTCTGGTCTTCATGCTTCTTGCTCAAATTCTTTTGTAAACTACTGCCATCATTCCTAACGATGTCAGTGACCCTCAATTCTGTCTCTGTCTTTTGACTTATGCATTGCCCCTGTCGTTTTCTTGCCACTTCACATGAGCAACTTACTTCCAAAGTCACAGTTGGTAACATCTCATTAACCAAAAGCATCCATCCATCTTTGACCTCACACATTCAAAGAGCTCACTTTAAGATAACTGTCTACTTGCAGGTCACTTGCCTAACTTCCAAAATTATAGCTGATATTTCATCTCATCGTGATCTCACATCTATTGAGTCCACCAACCTTTTTTGTGGTAGGAGGTGCTGTTAAACTTTTCTTAGCCTCAGATTGTTAACACTGCTGCCTTAATTCGGATGTTTTATCACTATTATTACATCCTTGCAAATACCTTTAATCCACGTACCTTTCTCTCCATGATACTTATTTTGCAAATCTCAAACACCAACTTCTTCTGTATAGCTAAACTGTGATGAGTTCAATCACATACAGGCTGGACAGAATCCATTTTCTACTAATGAACATAGAGTTCATACACTGCACATTCATTAACTTGGACTGCTATAAGAAAATACCATATATGGTACTAGTCTTTGAAACAGCAAGCATTTATTTCTCAGTTCTAGAGGCTTTTCAATATCAAGGCAAGTAGATTTGATATATTTTGAAGGGTCTCTTCCTGGTTTGTAGATTGCAGCTTTCTCACTGCATCCTCACATGGTGGAAAGAGAGATATTACATCTCTCTTATCTTTTCTTATATAGACACTATTTCCTTTAAGACAGCTTCACCATCAAGACTTAATGATTTCTCTCTCTCTCTCTCTCTCTCTCTCTCTCTCTCTCTCTCTCTCTCTCTCTCTCTCCCTCTATCTCTCCATGCATATATATATATATATATATATATATATATACATATAATATTCTCTGTGTGTGTCTCTCTCTATCTCTCTGTCCTCCATCTCCCTCTCTTTCATTCACATATGCACTTTCTCTCCCTCCCTCTCTGTTCCTTCTCCTACCTGATTGCTCTGGCTAATGTTTTGAGTACTATATTGAACAGAAGTGGTGATAGTAGACATCCCTGTCTTATTCCTGATTTCAGAAGGAAAGTTTTCATTTTACATCAACTTAACATGATATTGGTCATTGGCTTTTCATAAATGGCTTTTTTTCAGATTTAGATAAGGTCCTTCTATACCTATTTAATTCAGGGATTATTCTGAAAAACGAATAGATGTTGGATTTTGCAAAGGAATTTTCTGCATCTATTTAGATGATCAAATAATTTTTGTCCTTGTTTCTGTTTATGAGATATACTATATTTATTGATTTGTGTATGATGAACCATCCTTGAATCCCTGGTATGAAGCCTAGTTTTTCATGACATATGATCTTTTTTGTAAATTTTAAAGAGAATAAAACAACAATAAAAAATAACAAAAACATAGATATAAACAAAACAACACAAAAACAATAAAATGATATAGGGTTTCAAAACAAAATGATAGGAATTAACAGCGGTTGTTATATTACATATTGTTATGTTCAACAAAGTTGTTCAGATCATGAGATGTAAGAATGCAAGATTGATTAAAGCTTGAAAGAGAATACAAAATCATTAGAAATGAAACAGAGCTTCACTAAAAAGGATAGTAGGAATTCACCAATGATTGCACGTTGCATATTGTTGTCTTCATATTAGCTGTTTAAGATTACCAGATAGAAGCATGCAAAATTGGTCAAAAAAATTTAAGCGTTAACTCTTCCTTTCAATAAACCAGTACACAGCAGCAGTACAATTATCCCAGCTATCCATATATATTTTTTCCATACCTTCCTTCTTTTTCTCCTTTCCCTCATCCCAGTTGTTCCTTCACTTTGAGCAATTTCTTTCCTTTTCACATTATTTACTGTAACTTTTGGGTTTTATTTACTCTTTCAGGTCCTTACATTAGGGAGATAATATGATGTTTACACATGTGGTTCTGATTTATTTCACTTATGAGTATGGTCTCTAGTTGCATCCATTTACCTATAAAAGCCTTGAGTTTATCTTTTGTATGGCTGAGTAATACTCCACTGTATAAAAATACCACATCTTTTTTATCCATTCCTCAGTTGATGGGCATTTAGGTAGTTTCCAAGATTTAGCTATGACAAATTGTGTTACTATAAACATGGATGCACACTTTTCACTATGGTATGATGTTTGTTGAGAAATCTCTTCATTGATTTCTACAGTGATTTCACCAGTCTACACTCCCACCCATAGTGGAGAAGTGTTCCTTTTTCCCCAGAGTCCCTCCAGCATTTGTTATTGGTTGATTTCTCGATGATAGCCATTCTTCCTGGGGCGAGATGGAATCTCAGTGTTATTTTAATTTGCATTTTTCATTACCAATGATCTTGAACATCTTTTCATATATTTATTTGATATTTGTACTTCTACACCTGAGAAGTTTGTATTCATCCCAGATGCCCATTTTTGGATTGGGTCTTTGAATTTTACGGCTCTAATTTTTTTAATTCTTTATATGTTCTAGACATAAGTCCTTTGTCTGAGGAATAGTTGGCTAAAATTTTTCCCAATTCGTGGGTTTTCATTTTATTCTATTGGTGATTCCTTTTGGTATGTAAAAACTTTTCAATAACATTAGATCCCAGTTGTTGATTTTTTGAGGAATTTCTTGTGTAGTTTGGTTTATGTTCATGAGCTTTCTATCTACTCTTATGTCTTCAAGATTTCTCCCTACTTTCTCCTATAGTAGATTTAGTAGTTCTGTTTTAATGTTTAGAACTTTGATCCATTTTGACTTGATGGTGATAGACAACAATCCAGTTTTACTGCTCAGCTTATGGAAAGACAGCATTTTAAAGCACCATTCATTAAAGAGGCTAGCTTTCTTCCAGTGAACATGTTTGGCCCCTTTGTCAAAATAAGGTGGCTGAGTTTACATGTAGTTGTGTCTGCATCATCTAATCTGTCCCACTGATCCTCAGATCTGGTTTTTCTTGCCGGTACTATGATGATTTTATCATAGTAGTTTTCTAATATAATTTCAAGTCAGGGATTGTGATGCCTCCTGTCTTTCTTTTGTTGCCCAGGATTTCTTTTGTTATTCTAGGCCTCTTCTGGTTCCAGATGAATTTTAGGAATGGTTTTTTCTACATCTGTGATGCATACTAATGATATTTTAACTGGAGTTGCCTTGAATCTGTACAAAAATTTTGGGAGTATAGCCACTTCCACAGTGTTGGTTGTTCCTCTCCATGAGCAAGGAATATATTTCCACTTTCTCAAATCTTCTGTTTTTTTCAGAGTACTGTAATTCTCACTGTATACATCTTTTATTTCCTTTGTTAGATTGATTCCTAAGCACTTCTTTTATATATACTATTATGAAAGGTGTGGTTTCCCTAATTTCACTCTCAGTGTGTTTGTTCTCCGAGTCCAAGAATGCTATTAATTTTTGAGTGTTGACTTTGTATCCAGCTGTGGTACTGAAGTTGTTTATTAAATCTATAAGCATTTCATTTGAGTTTTGGGGGTCTTCTATGTAGAGTATCATGTCATCTGAAAATAATGATAATTTCACTTCTTCCTTTTTTATCCTTATTCCTTGTATTTCTCTCTCTTGTCTAATTGCTCTGGGTAATATTTCCAGAACTATGTTGAATAGGAGTAGTGACAGTGGACATCCTTGTCTTGTTCCTGATTTTCAAGTGAAAGCTTTCAGTTTTTGTCCACTTAGTATGATGATGATTGTTGGTTTGTCATAGTTAGCTTTTACCAGAGTGAGGAAACGGCCTACTATTCCTATTTTCTGTAGGGCTTTTATCATGAATGAGTGTTGCATTTCATCAAAAGTATTTCTGCACCTTTTCAGATAATCATGTGATTTTTGTCTTGGCACTGTTGATATGGTATATTACATTAATTGGTGTGAGTATATGTTGAACCATTCCTGCAATCCTGTGATGAATCCCATTTGATCATGGTGTATAATCTTGTTGATGATTTGTTGCACTCTGTTTGCTAGTATTGAGAATTTTTGCACCTAAATTCATTAGGGAAATTGGCCTTTTTTGGTTGAACCAAAAAGTTCTCTTTCTTGGTTGGGTCTGGTTGGTTGGGTTTGGATATCAGGGTAATACTTGCCTCCAGAAATTAATTAGGGAGCATTCCTTCCCTTTCAGTTTCATTAAAGATTTTCAGAAGAGTCAGCATTAAGTCTTCTCTAAATTTCCTGTAGATTCACCTGTGAATACAGCAGAATCTGGGCTTTGCCTTGTTGGTAAGTCTTTTACTGCATTTTCAATATTGCTGGCTGATACTTTGCTATGCAGCATTTTTATCTTCTTGATTCAGATTTGGTAATTCATATGTATCTAGGAATCTGTCCATTTTCTCTCTTTTCTATCCTACAAGAGTAAAGATTTTCAAAGCAGGTATTGATGACCTTCCCAATTTCTACAGGATCTATAGTGCTTTCATCCTTCTCATTCCTTATCGCATAAATTTAAGTTTTTTCTTTCCGTTTTTAGAAAAGTTTGGCTAGGGATTTATCAACTTTATTTATTTTTTCAAATAACTAACTCCTTGATTGATTAATTTTTTGTTTTGTTTTCTTAGTCCCCATTGCATTAATTTCTGCTCTGATTTTTGTAATTTCCTCCCTTCTTTGAGCTTTGTGCCTGACTTGTTTTTTTTCTAGAAGCTTGAAGTATAAAATAAGATTGTTTATTTTTGCTTATTCTGTTTTCCTTATATTGGAATTTACCATTATAAATTTCCCTCTGAGGACTGCTTTCATTGCATCCCACAAGTTCCTCTAAGTTGTGTCTGCATTTTTGTTTGGTTGTAAATATTGTTTAAATTCTTCTTCAATTTCATCTGTGACCCACTGGTTTCTCAGGAAGATGTTATTTAATTTCCATGTCTTTATGGAGTTTTCACAGTTTCTTTTGTCATTCCTTTCCAATTTCATTGCACTATGGTCCAATACTGTACATGGGATAATATCAATTCCCTTGCATTCACTTAAATATGTTCTACGGGCTAGTACATGGTCTACTTTAGAGAATGTGTCATATGCAGCTGAGAAGAATGTGTATTCTGATGCTGGTGGGTAGAATAATCTATAAAGGTCAACTAAGTCCATTTGTTAACACGTTTGGTTTGGTTCTGCTTTCTCTTTGCTGAGTTTTTGTCTAACTGACCTATCTCTTTTGTGACCATGGGGTATAAGGGTCCCCTTTATGATTGTGTTACTCCTCATTTGATTTTTCATCTTGTTAAAATTTGTCTTATATAGTTGTGTGTTCCTGTATTTGGTGCATACATATTTATGATTGTTATCTCTTGCTCTTGCAGTTTCCCACTGACAAGAATGCAGTGACTTTCTTTACCTCTTTGGCTCATTCTCAGTTTGAAGTTCACATTGTCTGCAAACAAAATAGCTACCCTCACTTTTTTGTGGGTTCCTGTCATATGCAGTATTGTTTCCTATCCTTTGTCTTTCCATTTATGAATTTCCTTTTGAGTGAAATATGTCTCCTGGATACAGCATATTTTTGGATTTTGTTTTTTGATTCACTCTGCTAGTCTGCTGCCTTTTTCATTTTTTTTTTTTTGAGACAGGGTCTTGCTATGCAGTTCAGGCTGACCTTGAGCTCAGTTGTAGCCCAGGCTGGTCTCAAACTCGCAATGATCCTCCTGCCTCAGCCTCCTGAGTTCTGGGATTATAGACATATGCCACCATGCCTGGCTTCTGCTTCTTTTGATTGGTGAATTATGACCATTTATATTCATGGTTTAACTGATACGTATTGGCTTATCTCTGTCATGTTATTTTCCTGCTGTTGGTTCCCTCCTTTTTCCCTGTTTCATTGCTTGCTATGCTTCACGGTTCCTTTCTATTGTTGTTCTTGAAACTGTGGTCATTTTTGCCTCTTTCTAGAACATCTTTTATTAGTCTGTGTATGGTTGGTTTGATTCTCCTGAATTTCTTCAGTTGCTCTTTGTCATGGAAATATTTTATTTCTCCCTTAATTTTGAAGGATAGTTTTGCTGGGTACATCAATGTATGTTGGAAGTTGATTTCTTTCAAGAATAGTAATACTTTTTTCCCAGCTCTTGTTGACCTGATGGTTTGTGTTGAGAAATCTGCCATGATTCTGATGGCCTTTCCTTTATAGGTGATCAGTTTCTGTTCTCTGACAACTTTTAACATTCTGTTCCTTTGCTGAATTTGTGGGATCTTGATGTTTATATGTCTGGGTGTAGATTGATTTTTGTTATGGCTAATTGGAGTTCTACATTTCTCACTTAGTGTACATCAGATCCTTTTTCTGTGCTTGAGAAATTTTCTACTCTTACTTCTACAAATAGTCTTTTATGTTATGTGTGTTGATGCCTGCTGTTTTGTTGATACCTATTAATCTTACATTGTTTTTCTTTGCATCATCTTGCAGGTGTTGAATTATTATTTCCTGGTTCCTCGTTATTTTTAATAGATCCTTCCTTTCATGATCATTAGCTGCAATGCTGTCTTCAAGGCCTGAAAGTCTATCTTCAGCTCCATTCAAGCAGTTTTGCCAGCTTTGAGTGGAATTTTTAATTATCTGTAGATCTGTTTGGATCTGTTTCATGAATTCTAATTCTTTCCTCTATTGTTCATTCAAAGTTTCCATCATTTTTCTATGCTCCTCAAATTTTTTTAATCTATGTCTACTTTAGATGTGCTGAGCAATTCTTTCATTATTATTTTCATTTCTTTTTTTACCTGAAAGATTATTTATGATCTGGTGTCTTCTATGGCCTGATGAAGTTGTTTCTTCACTTCAGGTTCTATCCTTTCAAAATTTTCAGGTGTATGACTTGTAAGCTCTCCAATGCAGATATCTCCTGGATTTGTTCTGGGAGGGAGGAAGTCTGAGATTGCATTTTGTTCCTTAGTTTTGTCATTTTGCAAGATCTGGAAGTTCCCTGGAGCTCAGGTTCACTCCCTAGACGGTGTGGAAGTGGTGGGGGGTGGTTGCACATGTTCTGAAAGCTATCTTGAGCTCAGCTTGGCTCATGCATGGGTGTGGGGGTGGGCCTTTCCGCTGTCCCCAGAAAGAAGTCTAGGTACTATGACCATCTTATCAGCAACAAGCTGACTGTGGTCTCTAAATACCATCAACCAATAAAAACAAGCAGAATTCACCAGAGAGTAACTGATCCTATGTCAGGAACACAAGATGGAAAAAAATGAGCCTGGAACTTCTTCTTATACCTGAAACGAGGAAAATTATCAAAGATTATTTGGCATTATGTCAAAAGGAACAAGGAACCAACTTTGAGAGCTCTAATGGCAAAGGATGAGACAATTTTGTACAAACAATAAAAAAATACAAAATAAGTGGAATGTACGGGTATGGGTAAATGAAATATATTACTTCATAATGATAACTTTAAAAACTTATTTGTCACCTTTATGAATGCTGCAGACCAACTCAGTATTTTGAAAACTGAAAGTAGAGATTTAAGCATTTATTTTTCTTTCCTCTAAGAATTATATCTCAATTTATCCAACTAGTCTATGAAGATGAATTTCTCTTTATAGACTCATTCCAAGGACAGATGAAAAATGAATAATAATAGTGTAACTATTTTCAGCACCTACTGAATTAATAGTAGGCAATAATCACTAGCGACAGATAAAAGTAGGCAATACTCACTACAATCAATAACAATCAGAAACAGAGCCAACCTGATTTTATGTGTCTCCTGGCAGATGTTCTCATCACAATTTACAAAGAATTATTGAAAAATTACTGAACATAGATCTAATCAAATGAATAGATGTAATTTAGTACAGGAAAATTTATTAAAATACTTTGAGAATATAATCAACAAAAACCATATGGTACAAAATGTTACAGGATAAATGACTTCAACAAATAAATTTCAAAGGAGAAGCAATACCTAGATTTAAAATACTAAAGAGACAGACTAACCAATTATAATGTATAGATCTTATATGAAACTTGATTAAACAAAATATTAGAAGGGCATGTTGGGCAATCAGAAAAGTTTGATCTCCAATAACTGATTGTAACAAGAAATTGTTGCTAATATTTTAGACGTGACAAAAATACTGTGCTCAGGGGGCTAGTCATTACACAGCCACTAGGGGAGAACGAACTGGTGTCCCACACCTTGTGGTTATTGGGGGCATGCCTTAGTCTGGATCATCATCAGCCAGCCACCTGAGGGACTTAGATCAACGTGCTGCACTCTGTGGACATTGTGAGTCGTGCCTGAGTTCAGGGTGCCATTCACCAGCCAGCAGAGGAACTTGAACTGGTGCCTTGCACGCCATGATTTTTGCAGATTGTGTTGCAAGTTAGTCTGGGTTGCCAAAACTCAGCTGCCAGGAGAAATCAGACTGGTACCCTGTGCTCCATAGACATTGTGGATCACACCTGAAGCCCCAGAAACCCTGGGAGCCCTTAGTCAGCTGCCTGGGGAACTCAAACAGGCATTTCAAGTCCCCCTGACCTTGTCAGGTTTGCCTGAGGCCCTGAAGAGACAGGTACACCCCATCAGCACCCTGAGGACCCTGATCAAGCACAGCACTTTCTGTCAGCATTGTGGGTCATTCTGAGGCCTGGGTGCCCTCAATCAATTGCATGGGGAGCCTGGTCATGAAGGCCAGCACTCTGTTGCCATCAGGGCACTCATCTCAGCTGGGCACTCCAGAAACTGCTTGGAGATCTTGGACTTGGTGGGACACCTCCTACAGCCATCATGGGGCAAGCCTGACAACCAGGGAATCCAGGGTCCCTAGAGACTTTCCCGTGTGCTACCTGGAGAGGGTGAGGCCCAGGACTTCACCTCCAAAATCCATAATGAGAAGACAAAAGACAAAACTACAGTCTCAGAACTCCACCCCAACCAGAACAAGTCCAGGACACAGCAACATAGGAGAACTCAGAAGTCACACACCTGAAATCTCTGAAATGATCACAACTGAAGTAAAGAAACAACTGCATAAGGCCATAGAAGAAACAAGACCAGAAACAGCCTCTCAGGTAAAAAATGAAATGACAAAAATAAGGAAAGAATTGTTCAGTACCTCTAAAGGGGGCATATATGAAAAGTAGAAGAGCATAGAAAAATAACAGAAACATTAAATGAACAATATAGGAAAGAACTGGAATATATGAAACAGATTCATACAGATATCCAGGAAATCAAAACGTTGATCAAAAGCTGGGAAAATTGCTTGAATGAAGCCAAGAATAGCCTTTCAGACCTTGAAGACAGCATTGCAGCTAATGATCATGAAAGGAAAGATCTCTAAAAAATTACAAGGACCCAGGAAATAACAATTCAACAGCTGAAGATGATGCAAAGAGAAGCAATGTAAGACTGATAGGTACTAGCAAAACAGCAGTAGTCAACACAAATGACATAAGACTAGCAAAAGTGATAGCAGAAAATTTCCCAAGTATGGTAAAAGAATCTGCCATCACAGTAAGTGAGGTATATAGAACTCCAACAAGTCATAACCAAAATAAAACTACCGCTAGACATATAATAATCAAGACCTCAGAAATCCAGCAGAAGAATAGAATATTAAAAGCTGTTAAAGAAAAGAAACAGATCACCTATAAAGGAAAGACTATCAGAATCGTGGCAGATTTCTCAACATAAACCAGCAAATCAAGAAGAGCTTGGAGTGAAGTATTGCAGGTCCTGAAAAAAACAACTTCCAAGCCAGACTATCGTATCTTGCAAAACCATTCTTCAAATTTAATGGAGAAATAAAATACTTCCACAACAAAGAACAACTGGAGAACTTCATGAGTGCCAACCAGAGAGAACTAAAAGATATCCTAGAAAGACATAAAGATGACCACAATTTCAGGAAAAACAGTAGAATGGAACCACCTAGCAGAGAAAGTAATTAAACACAGAGTAAAAGTAGGGAACTAAGAGCAAGACAATAACATGATAAAGACAAGCAAACACATAATAGTTATAACCAGTAGTTTAAATGGCCTCAATTCACCAATCAAAACCAGGAGACTGGCAGAGTGGATTAAGAAACAAAATCCAACAATATGCTGTATACAAGAAATACATTTAACTCAAAAGGAAACCCATAGACTGAAAGTCGAAGGTTGGAAAACAATTCTTCATGCAACCGCTTCCCAGAAAAAAGCAGGGGTAGCTATTCTGATGCAGACAATGTGAACTTCAAACCAAGAACAATCAAAAATGATAAAGAAGGTCACTGTACTGGTTAGGGGAAAACTTCATGAGGAAGAGACAATAATCATAAATATGTATGCACCCAACATGAGGGTACCCAAATATAGAAGAAAAACCTTAAAAGACATGAAAAACCACATAACTTCTAAAACTATTTTAATGGGGGACCTTAACACCTCATTGACACAAAGAGATAGGTCAGCTAAACAAAAAATCAGCAAAGAAATAACAGAACTGAACAAAACTTATCAACAAATGGACTTAGTAGAGGTTTACGGAGTGTTCCACCCCACAATATCAGAATACACATTCTTCTCAGCTGCACATGGGACATTCTCTAAAACAGACCACATACTAGCCCATAGAAAGTACTTAACTAAATGCAAAGGAATGGAAATCATTGCATGCATACTATCTGACGTAGTGCAATGAAATTGGAAATTAATGACAAAATGAAGAAAAAAACTCCATAAACATATTGATGTTAAATAACAGATCCTGAACAGCCAATGGGTCACAAATGAAACCAAAGAAGAAATTAAGCAGTATCTACAAACAAATGAAAATGTAAATGCAACTTGCCATAATCTGTGGGATTCATTGAAAGCAGTCCTCAGAAGGAAGTTCATAGTGGTAAACTCACACATGAGGCAAGCTGAATAAGAACAAATAGCTTAATGCCACACCTCAAACTTTTAGAAAAAGAAGAACAAGTGAAGCCTAAAGCCCAAAGAAGGGAGGAGATTATAAAATGAGGGTGGAAATTAATGCAATTGAGATGAAGAAAACACTACAAAAATTAATGAATCAAAGGTTTGGGTTTTTTGAAAGAAAAAAATAAAATTGATAAACCTCTAGCTAACCCTATCAAAAATGGAAAGACAAGACTCACATTCATGCAATAAGAAATGAAAATGGTGAAATAACTACAGACCCTGTAGAAATTCAGAAGATCATCAATACCTACTTTGAAATTCTTTACTCCTATAGGATGGAAATGACAGAAGAAATGGACAGATTCCTAGATAAGTATAAATTACCAAAGCTGAATCAAGAAGAAATAAAAATCCTGAATAATCCAATATCAATTATTGAAATTGAAAATGTGATTTAAAAGCTATCAACAAAGAAAAGCCCAGGTCCTGATGGATTCAGCTTTTGACAAAGTCCAACATGCAGAATTTTACAAGAAATTCAGAGAATATTTAATGCCAATTCTTCTCAAACTCTTCAATGAAATTGAAAAGGAAGCAATTTCCCTCAACACATTTCTGGAGGCAAGTATTATGTTATACCAAAACTGGAGAAAGACCCAACGAAGAAAGAGAACCATAGACCAATCTCACTAAGGAACATAGATGCAAAGATATGCAGTAAAGCATTAGCAAACAGAATGCAGGTAATCATCAAAAACATTATACACCATGACCAAGTGGGATTCATAGCAGGGATGCAGGGATGGCTCAATACACATAAATCAATCAATGTAACACACCATATCAATAGAGCCAAAGACAAAAGCGACATGAACATCTCAATGGATGAGGAAAAATCTTTTGACAAAGTCCAACATGCATTCATGGTAAAAACCCTACAGAAAATAGGGATAGATGGTCTTTACTTCAATATGATCAAAGCCATCTACAACAAACCAACAGCCGACATAACAATACATGGACAAAAACTGAAAACTTTCACCTCAAAATCAGGAACACGACAAGGATGACCACTGTCACCACTCCCACTCAACATAATTCTGGAAACATTAGCCAGAGCAATTAGACAAGAGAGAGATATAAAAGGAATAAGGATAGGAAAAGAAGAAGTGAAATTATCCTTATTCACAGATGATATGATACTCTACATGGAAGACCCCAAAAACTTCACCAAAAGCCTCCTAAAATTAATCAACATATTCAGTAGCATAGCTGGATGCGAACTCAGTACTCAAAAATAAATAGCGTTCCTATACACAAACAACACACATGTTGAGAGAGAAATTAAGGAAAGCATACCTTTCACAATAGCAAACAAAAATCTGAAATACTTAGGAATCAATCTAACAAAAGAAGTGAAAGATCTCTACAGTAAAAACTACTGTATTCTGAAAAAGGAGATTGAAGAAGATTTCAGAAAATAGAAAGATATTCCTTGCTCATGGATTGGAAGAACCAACATTGTGAAAATGGCCATTCTACCAAAGTTGTTGTACAGATTCAATGCATCTCAATTAAACTACCATTAGTATATCTCACAGATCTACAGAAAACATTCCTAAAATTCATCTAGCACCAGAAGAGATGCAGAATAGCAAAAACGATCTTGGGCAACAAAGAGAAGTCAGGTGGCATCATAATCCCTGACTTGAAATTATACTACAAGGCCACTGTGATAAAATTAGCATAGTATTGGCAAAAAAAAAAAAAAAAAAAAACAGATCTGAGGATCAATGGAACAGACTGGAAGGTGCAGCAACATCCACACATACACTCAGCCACCTTATTTTTGACAAAGGGACCAAACAAGTTCACTGGAAGAAAGATATCCTCTTTAATAAATGATGCTGGAAAAACTGGCTCATGACATGTCAAAGACCGAATCTAGACCCATGTCTATCACCATGCACCCAACTCAAATGAAAATGGATCAAAGATTTAAGTATTAAAACAGAAACACTAAAGCTACTGGAAAAGAAAGTAGGTAAAAATCTTGAAGACATAGGGGTAGGCAAAGAGTTCATGAACAGAAACCAAACTGCACAGGAAATAATACAAAGAATCGACAACTAGGATTTCACCTTATTGAGAAGTTTTTGCACATCTAGAGAAATCACCAACATAGTAAAAAGAAAACTCACAAATTGAGAAAATATTCTAGCCTACCGTCCCTCAGACAAAGGACTTTATCTAGCACGTATAACGAGCTAAAAAAAAATCAGCCCTCCCAATTTAAAGACCCAATCCAATAATGGGCATGTAAGATGAATACACACTTTTCAGGTAAAGAAATACAAATGGCAAATAAATATATGAAAAAATGTTTAACATCATTAGTCATTTGAGAAATGCAAATTAAAACAACACTGATATTTCATCTCACTTCAGCTGTCATCAAAAAATCAAGCAATAACAAATGCTATCAAGGCTGTGGGGAAAAAGGAACGCTTCGCCACTGTTGGTGGGAGTGCAGACTGGTGCAATCCTTGTGGAAGTCAGTCTGGAGATTCCTCAGTAAACTAGAACTAGAGATCCCACTCAACCCAGCTATTTCCATTTTGGGTATATTTCCAGAACTACAAACATCATACCACAGTGATATCTGTGCACCCATGTTTATAGCTGCTCGATTTGTAAGAGCTAAATTGTGGAAGCAACACAAATGCTTATTCACTGAGGAATGGATAAAAAAGATGTGGTATTTTTACCTAATGGAATATTAGTCAGCTATAAAGAAAGATAAATTTGAGGCCTTCATAGGCAAATGGGTGCAACTAGAGTCCATACTCATAAGTGAAATAAATCAGACACTCATGTGTAAATACCATATTGTCTCACTAGTGTAGGAACCTGAAAGAGTAAAGAAAATCTGAAAGGTATAATAGATACTGTGAAAGTGAAAGAAACTGTTCAAAAGTAAAGAGCAGCTGGGGTGAGTGAAAAGAGAAAGGAAAGAAAGGGTAATTATGTATATATAAAGGGAAATTTTGTATGTATGTACATACAGGAAAGTTAACATAGTTGAACTACTGACTTTTATCACTTAAAGGAAAAGTTAATGATTAATGATTTGATCAATCTTGCATGTCTCTATTTGTTCTCCTAAGAAACCACTTTCAAAATATGAATACATAATACAACAATCATTGATAATTTCCTACTATTTTGTCTCTAACTGCACTGTTTTATTGTTCTTATGCTATTTTATAAATGGATGTCTGTCTATATGTTTTCCTTCTTTTATTTTTAAAATAAATTTTTAAAAAATGAAAGGAACAGTTAATATTTATTTGTTTGATCATCCTCACATGCCTATATTTGTTTAACTGAGTAACCAATTTGAAGATAACAATATGTAATACAACACCTATTGTTAATTTTCTATCACCTTTTCCAAAACTCTGTATTGCTTCTATTGTTTAGGTATTGTTTTGTTTATGTCTGTTTGTTTGTTAATATGTTTTCATTCTTTATCTTTAAAAAAATGCTCTGGTCATAAAAGCAAACTTCACTCATCTTTTAAAGTTACTATCTGCATCCAAACAATGGAACACCAAACTTTATTATAACAAGTACTACAGAACATAAAAGATCAGATAAGCACAAACACAATTACAGCAGGGGAACAGCAGGGGGACTCAATACCCAACTATCACAAATATATCAGTAAGACAAAAGGTTAAAAAAGAAAACAAAACCTTTAAACAAATGGACATAATAGACAGCTACAGGCTGTTCCACCCGACAAAAACATAATACACATTCTTCTCAGTGGCACATGAAAATTTCTCTAAAATAGACCATAGCAGCCAAGCAGGCTTAAATGATAGGAAAAGAATGGAAATTATACCATGCATATCATCAGCTCCTAGCAAAATGAAATTAGAAAGAAATCAATGAGTAAATAAACCACAGAAATATGCAAATGTGTGGAAACTGAACAATCCACTCTTAACTAAACAGTGGGTTCCAGAAGACATCAAGAAAAATAAGACAGTTTCTAAAACTAAATGATAAGTCCAGTGCAGCATACCAGAGCTTATGGAACATAATGAAAACAGTTCTCAGAAGGAAATTTATAGCCATGTATCCCCACATCACAAAAAAGGGCAAAAGCAAATAAATAACCTAATGATGCACCTTAAGGTCCTAGACAGAACAAGAACAATCCAAACCAACAGCTAGTGCAAAGAAAGCGGGAAATGAGATTAAAAAAAAAACAAACATAATTAATGAAGTGTTGACTCTTCAAAAGAATAAGCAAAATAGATAAACCCTTAACCAATATAACAAAAACGGTGATAAAAGGTCCAAAACAATGCAATTAGAAAGGAAAAAGTGGAAACCTTAATGGACACTACTGAAATGAGAAAGATCATTAACAAAAATTACTTTGTAAACCTATATGAATGTAAATTGGAGAATTCAGAAGAAATGGATAGATTCCTACATACATATTGTTATAGTTTGTGCCTAAGTGTCCCCACAAAGGCTCATGTAGTTATATGGTGGCAGACTTTTTACAGGAGGCTGAATCTAGAGTTTGTGATTGGTTCATTGTGTAGTGCAGGGATTGGGAGTATAAGTGTTATACCCGCCCTAGGGTAGCTAGTCTGCATAAAATATAAGGAAGGACAAGAGGCTTGCTCCTCCTCTTTTTGCTCTGTTGCTGTCTTCTGCTGCCATGAACTGTTGCCCTTCTACCATGTCATCCTGCCTTGAAACCAGCTGATTATGGACTAAAACTTCTACATACTGTGGGCTAAATAAACCTTTCCTCCTCTAATATTGGGTGTCAGGCATTTTCTCTCAGAAATGTGAGAAAAGTAACTATAATAAATCTGAACCAAGATTTAAACACTGTGAATAATGCAATAATAGGCAATGAAATTTAAGATGTAATAAAAATCCTGTCAAATAAGAAAAGTCCAAGTCTGGATGGATTCACTGGGGAATTCTACAAAAACTTCAGGAAAGTTTGCACACCAGCACATGCAAGATTTTAATGAAGCTACAAGGGAAAGATTACTCCTAAAGTCACTCTAGAAGACAGCATTGTCCTGCTTCCCAAACCAGACAAGGATCCAACCGAAAAGAGAGCTACAGCCCAATCTGTTTAGTAAATACACATGCAAAATATTCAATAAGACACTGGCAAACAAAAGTCAATGAATCCTCGAAAAGATCATACATAATGACCAAATAGACTTTATCCTATGGATGCAAGTGCAATTCAATTTATGCAAGTCAATAAATGAAATATATCATAGAAATAAAAGCAAAGGAAAAACTCACATGATCATCTCAATAGACACAGAAAAGGCCTATGACAAAATCCAGTGTTATTTCATGATTAAAAACACTGAAGAAAATTGGTGCAGAAGGAGTTTATCACAATGTGATAAAAGTCATTTATGAAAAACTTACTGTGGAGCATATGAAATGGAGAAAAACTGAAAGTGTTCCCTCCAAAATCAGGAACAAGACAAGAATGCCCACTGTCACCATTCCTACTCAACATAGTATTTGAAATATTAGCAAAAGTTATTAGTCAACACAAAGAAATTTTAGCAGCACAGCAACCGGGCAGAGCCGGGTGGTCTGCTGGTGGCGACCCCGTGGACTAGACACAGCCCCTGGTGGCAGTGCAGCAACGGGGTGGAGCCACACAGTCCGCTGGGGCCAACCCCGTGGACTCGACCCGGCCCTGAGCTGGGTGGTCCACTTGGGGTGACCCATGGATTCCACCCGGCTACCAGCAGCGTGGCGACAGGGCAGAGCTGGGCGGTCCAATGGGAGGGACCTCCTGGACTTGACCCGGCCTCCGGCAGTGCGGAGATGGGACAGAGGCTGGAGAGTCACTCGGGGTGACACCATGGACTCGACCAGGCCCTGGCAGAGCCTAGCCTGGGCAGATCGCAGAGGTCTGTTTGGGAGACCCTGAGGACTGGACTGGACCTCCAGATGCCATGTATCAGGGCGAAGCCTAGTGGTTCGCTGGGTAACCTCGCTGACTTGACTGGACCCTTGATGGCCTTGAGGGCTTGTCAGTGGTGGCTTGACCATAGTGAACCCAGTTCCCTGCCTATCTACTATCTTTGAGCATGGGTGCTTTTCCACCTCCTGCCATAGCAATTTGTATACACCCATATATGTTATAGCATAATTTGAAGCAGCTATGTCTCTTCCCAAGGGGAGAGTCTGAAGGTGTAAATAAACCCAAAAGTACAGTTATTATCACAGAGAAGATGACTGATCGGGTGGTAGAACAACAGAGATGAGGGTGGAGAAAACTGATTAATCAAATGAGCCATCATCTGTATAACTGAGTAACAAACGTGAAGATAACATTATGTAATACAGCATCCAGAGCTAATTCCCTACTATGTTCTCTATAATTTTGTATTTCCTTTATTGCTTTTGTGTTAAGAGATGTGAAGATAACTTTATGTAATACAGCATCCAGTGCTAATTCCCTACTATCTTCTCTATAATTTGGTATTTCCTTTAATGTTTACGTGTTAACTAAGGTGAAGATAACATTATGTAATACAGCATCCAGTGCTAATTCCCTACTATATTCTATATAATACTGTATTTCCTCTATTGTTTATGTGTTATTCTAGTTTATATGTCTCCATTCTTTTGTCTTTAAAATAAAAAACAAAATAAAAAAGGGAAAAAAAGTAAAAGAATTTTAAAAATATATACAGAAAAAGGAGTCAAATTGTCATTATTTGGAAGTGACATGTTACTCTATATAGAAAATCTAAAAAATCCATCAAAGGATCCTTTGAAATTGAGCAATAGAGGATGATACAAAATCAACATACAAAACTCAGTAGTGTACACTGAAAAAGAAACCACTGAGAAAAAATAGAAAAAATATCACTCCTAATAGCATCATGAAAAAGTAATACTTATGAATTAACCTAACCAAGGAAGAGAAAGACACCTACAATGAAAACTACAGTACCCTGAAAAAGGAAGTTGCAACGGAGATCAGAAAATGGAAAGATATCACTTGTTCCTGGGTAGCCAGAACAAATATATACAAAATAGCCATACTTCCAAAATTGATATACTTTTAATGCAATCTAAAGCAAAATTCCAACAGCATTCTTCAAAGAACTAAATAAACCAATCCTAAAATTCCTATCAAACCAGAAGAGAATCAAAATAGCCAAAACAATCTTGGGTAAAAAGTGCAAAGAAAAAGGCATTACAACCCATACTTGAAGTTATATTACAAAACTATTGTGATAAAAGTAAGATGTTTTTGGCAAAAACAAGAACCAGACAAGAGGATAAACGGAACAGAATAGGACAGAGGGGAGAACCTATGGCATTCATGCCACTCGTACCACTGAAAGCTCTAAAAGATTCGCCATCACTGGCATACAGGATGCAGAAACAAACCCAAGCACATTTGACTATTTGCTATTTGACAAAGGGGCCAAAAACATATGCTGCAGAAAAGATAGCTTCTTTAATAAATGGAAGTGGGAAAACTGGCTATCCACTTGCAGAAGGTTGAACCTACACTCATATCTTTAACTATGTATACTAAACTAAAATAAAAATGGATCAAAGAAGTAAATGTTAAGACAGAAACACAACCTGCTGCAAAAGAAAATAAGTAAAAGTCTTGAAGTCATAGGTGTAGGCAAGGACTTTCTGAACAGAACCCCAGGTGCACAGGAAATAATCCTGAGAATGAACAAATGGGATCATATCAAATTTAAATCTTCTGCACAACAAAAGAAAAAACCAACAGAGTGAAAAGACAATCTACGAAATGGAAAAACAATTCTTGCCAACTATTACTCTGATAGAGAACCAATATCTTGACTATATAAAGAAAACAAAAAATTAGATTCCTCAAAATGAAAGACTCAATCAAAAAATGGGCAAGTAAAATCAATAGACATTTCACAGAAGAAGTTCAAGTGGCCAGTAAATACATGAAGAATGCTCAACATTACTGGTCATTACAGAAATACAGATTTAAACAATATTGTTATTCCAACTTACCCCAGAAAGAAGACCATCATCAAGAAGTCCAATAATAACAAGTGTCAGCGGTGCTGTGGGGAAAAACAAACCCCCCTACATGGTTAGTGAGAATGTAAACCATTATGACTTTGGAGACAAGTTTGGAGATTCCTCAAGAAACTAAAGCTTGAAATTCCATTTATCCAAATATTCCCCTTCTAAGTAACTTACTGAAAGAGATAAAGACATCATACTACAGTGATGCATGCACAGATGTTTATAGCAGCACAGTTCACAAAAGCTACATCTTGAAAGTAGCGTATGTGTCCAGCAACAAATGGGTGCATAGAGAAAATTTTGTATTTATACACAATGGATCACTATTTACCATAATGAAAGACAAAATTGAGTCATTTTAATGAATGCACTTTGAAACCATAGTGTTAAGTGAAATAAATTAGACATATAGGACTAAATAATGCATAGTTTCTCTTATCTAAGATATAAATAAAGAGCAAGATAAAAATAGATAATAGGAAATATGGTGATAAATCTTTCTCAGAGGAGGAGGAGATCAAGAGATGGATAGAAGGCAGATTGAGAGGACAGAAGGGAGTTGAAAAAAATTAAGATGTGTTATGTACATGTACTGACTCCAACCAAGGCATGCAAACAGAGTGCATTGCAAATACATACTACGAAAACAGGACAAGGATAAAGAGGTGGATGGAAGTGGAAGGAAGGGAAGAGAAACAGGGTGGAAAAGAAAGAATTCAGATTGATTATGTACATGTACAAATTTCCCACAAGGGATGTAACTTT